>JARQSV010000435.1:29519-70110 GCA_030142285.1 Calameuta idolon
TCGATCCAGGTCTTCAATTTAATTACATATTATTACGATAGTGGTGTCCTTTGTATCTGTGGTTATCATTAAGCACGGTTCACAATTCGATTTATTCTATTTATATTAGTCGTCTGAGCTTTGATTAAATCCAGTTCGTAATTTTTCGTAACCGATTCGCATTCAACTTCACGTATGTACTGTTTAACCGATGAATAAACGAATAAATCGACCGATCATTTCCAATCGTATATCAAAGATCGTAACTTTCGTATCTCCGTAGTAAAATCTCCTGTTACCGATAACAAGTGCGATGCGACGCCTTGGAGAAACTATCGTAGCTCCTGGGAAATATACTGTTTTCTATAGTTCTAATAATACACTGATAATTATCGCTAGACTCGTATGACGTTTTCGTAGATAAAGGAATAACAGTTTTATATATAAAAATCAGTGATTAAAATTGCCAAGAAAGAATATTCATACGAGGAAAAAAAAAATGTACAGTCGCGATTATTGAAAGAATATTTAACATTTGGACAAGAACAAAATTTCTAGTAACAATTACAAGAATTCTAGTAATATTCGAAAAAAGTAAACTTACTGAGACTTAAAATTGCAATGGCGAACTCGAGACGGAATTATTGTTGTTATTATTTTTTGTTGTACTAACTCAACGATCTAGCAATGATTTTTCTGTGTACCACAACAACTTGGATCGGAGTAAAATGTACTTTGAAAATTTGTTTAAAAGAACAAATGGTGGATAGTAAAAAAAAAACTTAAAATTTTCACACGTGTACATTAATTCAAATCGTCAAACAGATAATTACTGATAAAAATTATTAATAAAATTTTCTGAACACTCATCGTCACAATTGGCAAATTCCGCAATTCTTGATTGGTTTTATGACACTTGACTCTCTCTGAGGGCATAAAACCGTAAGGAACAAGAAGAAGAAAAAGAAGTTAATTCGTTTTCTCTTTAATTTGCTTTAAGTTCAATAAAAAAAAAAGAAAGATTTTTCGATCAATCCTAACGCCATTTATTTAATGTTCTCGATTAGGTTTATTCCACTAATACAGATTCGTAGCGTATGACGTAACCTGATTCGTCACGGTAAATGAACTGACGGCATCAACATGGTATTAAAGCATCATAACATCGAATTTCCTGTGGTTCCAGGATTTTCATATATTGTAGCTTCATTATGCACTGAAGTCTTAAAAAAAAAGGTGCTACTGACGTGATCGCAACACGTGACTTTCTCATCACGATTGTTACTGGCATCACGTTACGGTTGTGAAATTACTTGATGTTAAGAATTGAGTGACGTAGAGTTGAAATAGAGAATTCTTTTAGTTCAGTCAGTTTTTTATCCAGTTGTATCTATTGTATCTACGTCTAGATATTTACGTATACCGAGGAGACTTTTCTATTGGTTCTCATAAAACTGGTAAAAAAAAAGATCTGTACACCGCAGAGTAGAGCATAGTTGTTTTTTAATCAACTATCGATAGAAATTTTTTTTTCATTTTTCACATTTCAGGTAAAGTGCCAGAACGGATTGGTGTTTTGGTGTCAATTACAATACCAAAACTATATTTTATACACAAAAGACACCGAACAAATTTCATTGCGATCCGTAGCCTCTTTGGAAAGTTAATGTGTTTTCGGACGGAATTTACCACAGACAGACAGACAGGAATGAGTGAATGCTTTTTTTGGAATTTAGGACCCTCAAAACGTGTACTTTCATCAAAATCTGAGAGTCTATTCTCTTTTGAGAAAGTAAAAAGACTCTTGGTAAATTCATAGATTTTTAAGCGTAGAATAAAAATATTTTTAAAGATTATGAAAAAAAAAAATATTTTTTTTTCCACATCCGAGAGTTCCTCAAATCAAATCTATGAAAATTTATCGCTGCATTCGGTACTTCAGATATACGACGACACAGAAACTAAAATTAATCTCAAAATTGCCACACGTTAAAGTACTACGTGTATACTTTTTTTTACGTTAACAGTGAAACTTGTCAGCTGATTGCGAAAACTCGTGTAAAATGTGGTCAATGCGGGAACTCAGCATCCATTATAAACGATAGTATAAATATTTGGACACTTTTAGATTAGTATGTACGTCAGGACACATATAGACCGATATTACTATATCGTTATTGTCATCGCATCGGATCGATATGAATTTTATGATAAAACTCTTCCCAAACAAGATAAACTTATGTCGGATAAAATTTATCATTTTCGGAAGAGCATGAAAAAATGTCAAATATACTTTTATTTCCTTTCAAAAATTCCATGTGCTCTCAATTGCATTGTCCTGCATTAGCAAACAAATACAAGGACAAATGATTAAAATCAAAGTAATTGCGATTCGGCGTAGAACAAATACAAAAATAAATATCATTGTGGATCACTTGGCTCTTATCAGCTGGATGGATATATATAAAAAAAAAAATTGATCGATTTTTCGTCCTTGTTGACGTTATCAGTGGCAAAGGTAATTACTATAGGATAACGGGACAGATACGTGAGATTAAAGAATACAATAAGGTGGGACGTGATCGATACGTCACGCGAACGTCATGGAAGAATTAAAACGGGAAAATCGATTATCAGTACTCGATTAATCGTGCTGCGTAGACACGAATACGTCTGAACGGTGAAAAGTGTCGTTCGAAAGCCAGAAGACAAAAATAAACTGGAGAACCTGATACGGATATTTGCACATCGATTTTCGCACTCCGATCAACTGTCGCGTGCAGATCCTACGGTTGATTAGACTTTTAATGTCCGTGTATAATCTTTTATCCGAATTTGAACGAAACCTTAGACAAAGAGGAAAGCAACGCAATGCATTTACAAGTAAATAAAAAAATCATACGAAAATTAACTTACGGCTGTTGTGTATTCCGTGTCGTCATCTATCGTCGACATAGTTTGAGCCGTTATTGATTTCTGACTCCATGCGTCAAATATTTCCAATCGATTGTCCTCCGTTTCGTCACCTGCAACGACGAGTGAGATATTCAAATAAAAATGTACACCTAACGTATATACATATATGGCTGAAATATAAAATAGAACAAATATTTATATAAATGGCACTACTATATTTATTATTATTTCATATACATCTATAATGTCGATAATGCACGTTCCTTAAGAGTCACGAAATATTATCGTGACATATCTGCCTAGAGTGACGTCAGTGTTTTTAATTTTGCCTCAAGTACCCTGTACATCCTAAATGACAACAAAATTCTAAACCGTGCGATGGTCTCCCGTGATAACGTTAAACGCCGCGGATAACTCAGCCCTTATCACGATTGGAGATTCGATTTTATTACTTGGCTTATCAACTTTGCGAAATATCGGCGTCTGCTGGAAGTTATTATTAAAAATCCAAAAACACACTGTCAATGCGTCGATATCGATGGATAGCATAGAATTCTTATCAATATGTTGATTAACATTGAAACACAAGACCATGACTAAGATAAGCCAAAATGTATGACCGACATTGTTTATAATTAAAAGTCTTTAATTCATGAAAGTGTTTTTTTATGCCACAAAAACAAAATGGCATTACATATTTGGTCACTTTCCTCTAAGAATTAATTTTTTTTTAATATTTATAAATTATCTAATACAACCCATCAACTTCAATTACAATGCACTGTGCCCAGACCCCACGCACGGTACGTGCGTTGATCCGACGTAAGGAATAATAAGAAAAAATGAAGTACAATTAACTCGTAATTGTACGTACGTATGATTGCGCAAGATTTGATTGAGGAGTGCTCTCAATCTCTCTACACAATAAAGAATCAAGCACAAAGCACAGAACTAATGTATTTCGAGAACAACCATCAAGCATAGGCCACTTCTTGGTTGAGGAAATTAAAATTTACGTAGGCCTTACGATGCACATTACTATCAGGTTGTTATGATTATTTCAGTCGACAACCTCAAGACGTTTCCTCGATGCTTCACGCGCTTTTTTTTTTTCAGGGCGTGTCAATATTTATTGGACACGGTATTAAAGTATTTCCTCGGGCCGATAAAATATGTGCGTGGATGATTAAATGTCATGACGTAAATCGTTGCTAGGTATATGTATAACACAAGTTTAGATAGGGTTGCCTGTCATATGAAGGCGTTTTGGTGAAATATGAGCAAATATTTCAAAACTTTTTCATATACCACTCGTCGATCAATTTCTTCGCTAAAAATCATCCGGTACTTATTAGTTACATTTATACATATCCGATAAATTGATAGTGCGGCGCTTCAGACGTTGTGATAAATAAGATTCATTTCTTGTACAGGTAGATATTTCTTGCGAGAGTAAACGTTTCCGTGTTGACTGAACAATTGATATTTTGAAAAATTTCTTATCAACACTTCATATAGACTCTTACGATTTTTTTTTATTATTTCTGTGTTTCTCTATTGCGTGTCCATGGGTTCTATTTGTAAATAAATCCTGGGACTTGTTCAATTTGAATTTACGTCACGTGACATTTCTTTTTTTTTTTCCTTCCCCCAATATTACTATTCACACTCTACATACCATTTTGCAGTATCTCGCTGTCTGTTTCCAAATTTTGTGAATCTTCGTTGAGAAGATAACATTCCGCGAAAGAGGATGTCATATGGATCACCTTCTGAATCTCGTAATCATCTAACGTAAGAGAGGACGTTATCGTGGCGATAATAGAATAGGCACAATCACATATCCTATGATGACGATGATGACGATTAATGACTTCAAGTCGGTTTCGTCATTCCCCAATATTCGATAAACCTAATATTCAACGGTAAACTTCAAACAGCATTCCGAGTCTCTGTGGTACACTGCGTTAGTCAAAGTAATAATATAAAACTCTAACTGAAGTATTAAGTTATGAACGTGACTTAATATTTGTAAAAAAAAAAATATACATCTACAAATAGATAAGAAAATTTTTAAAAATTATCAATGATTGTTATTCTTTAAATTTTATGTTACATTGATAGTATGAATATAAATTTGCATATTTCATACACGATAAACGGACAAAGTAGACCAACTGGATTTTGACGACCAAAACGCCTTGAATTTATGTCGGTTGAAAAAGTTCGACGAATAAAGGTAACAGGATATTTTCAATACCACTGGAGTCATTTAATGATGAATCATTAACAGATTCAATACAACTACCGCGTTCGACTTATAATCCAGGCTCTTACTACTTCGGACAATTCGACGATATCTAAAGTCCCTCTGTATTTATACGTCCGAATAAAATCTAATCGTTTAAGCAATATCATCTGATACGTTGCTCGATATCAAGCAACGTTTGTACCCGACGAATAAAAAAGCAATCTCGAGGATCGTTGACTCCTCATCGAAATCGTGCACGAAAGTTGACCCGTAGAAAAAAAGAAAGTTATACATACAGCAATAACTCAACCATACTCGGAAGTCTCACAAGACGGCTGTACCTTTTAAAATGAATTAAATTGACATTAAAAATCTCTTTTATCAACATTTTGCAACTGATCGTTTCAAGCTAATTTCATCAATCAAATTAAATAAGTGAAATTGGCATAATTCCTGGCTTAATTGGCTGATCCAGAAATACGGGCATTGTCATCTGTTAAAAATAAACCAATCAATGACTAAGACGCTAATCGTATGACTGAAACTTCAGAAATGTGTTTAATTGATGGCTTGATACAAGGCCGACGAAAAATATCATGTAGAAATCATCTGCCCACGCGAGTTTGGACCTTCGGCTATATATTAAAACACTTTTACATTTCAGCTGAGAAACTAGGTTAGCGCAGTAGGACCAGTTTAGAAGCCGTTTATTGCCGGACGTTTCCTTGAGACTTGTATAGAGAGCGAAAGAACCTGCAGGTAATGAAATATATCTACCATGGCGAATATATTACAGTTATACCTCGAAATCGTAGCCCGTTCAATGATTATTAAGAATTATTAAAATTAAGGCTCAGGGAGTAACGCGGAGAGAATGTGGAAGATCGAATTTCAGAATATTAATAGATAATGAAAAAAAAATCGAAGAAAACGATATATAAATTGTTCCAAGTCTTCGTACAACGAAAACACAAGTGTTGTCATTAGATATAAATCCTGAGGGTTTATCCTTGCCGTGTAAACAGTACAGAAATATCTATCTACGTGGTATGAAAAACATCCGGATACAACAACAACAATAACACAAGACTTTGGTCATACAATCGAAGCACAATAATTAAAAATCACCTCAAGGGATTCTTCTTTTGAAATTAGTAGGAATCAAGTTTTACATCCACTTTTATGTTATTTTAGTCAACGTACAAGTGACAATGCGCGCCACGTTTTCTTTCAAAAGTGAACCGCTAGAAGAGTCGCGCTGATTCAGTTAGGATAGAACGAAATAAACAGATAAATGTACTAAATAAAGTCACAAGTTCACAATTATCCCTAATTCCATTGCTTTTCCATTCCCGCGATACAAGAAAATTGCTCACACAACAATTCACGACAATTCGTCCTCACTTTTCTTTCCAACTGTCACTTTGTTTTTCATTGTTTCACGTAGTCCGTCCGAACGACTGCTATTTATCGTTTTTCTCCTCCTCTAGCACTACTCGATCCAACTGCACATTTATATTCCTCTCGATCCTGTTGTACTACGATGAACTCTGACAAAGTTCATGCTTTATGACTGCACACGAATAAATCGCGATGAAGTATCGTGCGCGGTGTCTCTCTGACTGTTAGCCAAATCGTTGAGAAGATATTATGCTTTCGAGAGTCAATGAGTGAGTGAGCGAGCGAATGAACGAAAGAGCGAAAGAGTGAGTGAGTAGTGGCATGCGTGATAGCCACGGGCAATACCTGATGGTAGATATATATATATATATATATAACTATAATATATAATTGACTATACTCGCTGCCCCTATAACTATATACCAATTTTGTATAATCTATCATAAAACTATTTTGTTTATATTTGAAAAATTGCTTGACGTGGATAATTTTAACGTCCTATCAAATAGAGGAAAATTGAGTGCATACAGTGCTAGATAGACATTTGAAAAAACAAAATAATTTATACAGGCGTATGTATACATTATGGTTATAAAATATTCATATTGGCGGATTTTGGAATCTTCTCAATTATACTATTATCGTTGATACTTTAATACACTAATGTTACGAATATTCTATTGCGCGATCCTCTTCTTTGACAATTGGCTTTAATGAATTATGAATATGATTTTTTTACTTCCCGTAACAGCCACGGTTTATAAAGGTCGTCTGTTGCGCATATGTACAATGTACAACCACGGTAAGATGTGTACTGGGCATATAGTGCGCTTAACATTGCTACGTATCATGACATGTTCTGCTGATTATCAGAGGTCATTATATCTTGTTACGTGAAAGATTCACTGTGCGATTTATTAATTCTTATTATTTATTGATTGACGAAACTCTCCATACTCTGCGTGTTGTTACTGAACGATGACAGATGTAAATTTGAATTATTTATAATTGATGCCGTTTCGTATTACGTATATTTCAGAAGGTAGATTTATTGACTCGAAGCTGCAATATTTCGATCTCGATTCGCTATATAGTAATATCATATTGGACTCGTATCATCTATCTTATATTCGATAATCGAACAGTATTGTAATTGATGATGTCTATTTATGATATTGATACTGAGGTTGATCCGTTTACTCTTTTTAAATAAGCAATCCTATACAAGCATGTTATCAGTGTTCAATTAAGCTGTTTAATACATGATAGATAATTTTCATTAATTATTTTAGAATTGACTTGAAATTGTCCTATAGCATCTGTACATTATACAAACAGGAAATCCCAATGTTTTCATGGAATTTTAATTCTATTTTTCTTGCAAGTTCAGAAGTTACATTTTATGGGAGCCAGTTCAGGATATAGTCTATAAATATTTATAGTCCAAAACTTTATGAATCCGTTGAAATTTAAATATTCTTTTTAAATTAGAAGTCCTATACAGGATGCATGTTATCAGTGTCGAGTAAGCTGTTTAGTATATGACAGCTAATTGGCATTAATAATTTTAGAATGGAATTACGCATGTCCTATGATTTCTACGCTACATAAATTATAAATCCGAATTTTCCATGAAATTTTTATTATACGTTTATTGCATGTTCAGTAGTTGTATTTGATGGGAGCCAGTTCAGGGTAAAGCCTATAAATATTTATAATACAAAACTTTACGAATCCATCCATTACAATTTGACTGCCAAAGAATTCAAAAAAAAAAATTATAAAAACCTTTTCATCTCCTACCGTTTCTATACTAATACCAACCAGTATCATAGAGATTCTAGACAGACCAAGAATATCGACTTTTTATGTAAAGCAATATCGTATAACTTCTATGATTTCTGTGGGCCTAAATTCTTTTCTTCTCTTTCTTAACTTCCAATCGTAAAACTTACACATGTGTTCCATTGCACAAGTTAACCATCGATAAATCAATATTTGGTAAGATATATTTATAGGTGCTATCTGTATGCTATCTAGAAACTTTAATCAACCAACCATTCCTCATGGCTTCTAAGGTAGGCAATTAGAGTCCATGGTGCAAACTTATAGGTGTTATTAACTAAAGATCTCAGAATACCTAATATTCGATAGCAACCAAAATTTCGAATAATTCTAATAATAATGAATTACCTAAGGCATTTAATATGAGATTTGCATATTTCAACAAGGTGTCTTTTGACTTTTAATCGAGGAATATGAATTTGTAGCAGTGTTAAGAAATTAATCTATCGATACAAGATATTAGGTATAATATCTTTCCCGCGTCATACTTGAAACGCATCGCACCCCAAAGCTGCCCCTATGACGTTTTAAGAAATTAACTAATATTTAAATAACGTCTACATACATATAATCTCATTATACACAAGATCCATCGAAAAGATCATAAGTAACAGTGGCACGTGACAAACGTTACAGAATCATTACAACGAAGCGTTCCTGTCAAATATACTGCTAGTGAAAAGGCCTGTAAATTAATTTTCAAGAATTGTGTTGTTGTCGCTTTAAAATAACGGCAACCACCTGTAGACGTGTATTCCTTGAAATAGTGACATTATAATTCTCTAAGTGAAGATCACAATAAGAATAATCAATACGCAGCATGAGTATATTAAAAAGTTACCGACCATGAATTACGAAATCATTGTTAACCTCAATCAATATTTTATTTGAACCAAACGATTCTAACGGCTGCTAGACTATCGACAAGCATATCAACGAAATATTTCGAGGATCAAGATACAGTCAATCGAATCTTCGTAACTTCTTATAGACCCTGATTAATGCGTGTCGCGAATGATGACTCCTGTTGATATCGTGGTCAGTGGTAGACTGGGTCAAGGAGAATGGCTGTTGCCGTGGGCTTCGGCTCTCTTTACAATAAAAAAAAAAGAAATAAAATAAGAGTACGAAGAGGCCCAGATATATTAAAAGTATTTGGAATTGTACGTATCCTGGAATAAATAATAATCTTCCCAAATATCTCCACAGACTCTTCAGTTTCCACTAAAGTAGTGCCGTTGCCATGACAACGCGAAAACAACGCTTCGACACCTTGCGAGGCAGCGTTTACTCACTGCCTCTCTGTTGGTCCTGAATTGCGAAACAAGTTTTGGAAGGTAACGTCACGTGCACGCGACACATAGTAAATGACTTGCTCAATGATTTTCGAGCGTGATCACTAGACAGGGAGAGTCAGGTATTAGAGAGCGTTTGTAGAAATAAATGCACAGTCTTCTAACCTAAAAGCACACACCGGTGAATTTTATGTATGCGTATGCTTATTACATATAGTCATAACTGTTACTAGATACAGTAATCATACACTGTAAATATACTTTCTCTTTACACAGTTTCAGTCTAGCCGTTTACTTGCATAAAATGTAACATTTTGACAATGTTTAACCAAAAACCTATACTCACCATGCTTGACTAAGGAGTCTTTTGTATCTTGTCCGTCGTGTGGTGTGTGACTCTCCAACTTTTCATGATCCCGCATACAGTCGAGAACGGTACTGGGTGCGCAACCCATTATTTAATGTTGATGATGATGATGATAATGAGAATGGGCAAACGACACCTACGGCCCTGTCTCTAAGGCACTTCTCATTGCCAAGAATTTAGCCAACAAGGTGAAATCAGGGTGTGCCTAAAATTTTGCTCAACTTTGATTATCTCGCATCTGAGAGTTGATTATGATATAATGAAGCGTTGTTGTAAGTTGATGCACGGAAATGACGGATGGGTTGATGATAAATGGATGTTCTGTACTAGTACGGAACCCTGTACCGACGATAATTGTTTTTCGATCGAGTTCGATGCCATTTATAAGATGACCCAAATAAAATAGTTGACATCAGGAGACCGCGTATCCTGGGAAACACTGATTTTTTATACGCTACGTCAGTTTGACGTTTGATAGTTCTGGAACAAAAGAAAAAAAAAAAGAGTTTTCTTGATTCATTGATAATTGAAAGTCGTCATACGTGTTTGTAGTATACAGAGTTGACGTTGAATTATGATTAAAAATTTTAATATTTCGAAAAAAATTTTTAGGCATTGAATCAAAACAATTGAACTGGTGTTTTCATCCATTGATATGTCATTGATTAGGTTTATACGACGTTAAAGTTAACATGTACAACTTAGGTATAGGTACTATTTTTGAACGTTTTGTTGTTTTTTCTTATATAAATTTTCTTACTTAAGCAAGTTTTGCACATTTGTTTCAAGACTGATCGTAAAATATTCCATCGTAAATCATTAAATGGTGATCGGAGCATGCACAGGTGTTGTGACTGTATCTCTATAGTATGAATAAGGCGTCGAAATGATTTTGACGTTAACGTTAAGTCACATGGAAGAGTCTGTTCCCAAATATTGGAAATGATAGTTCTTTTTGAATCAACCTTTATTTTATATCTACAATAATATTACAATTTGTATCTATAATCATAATATCAGACTCAATAAGTTTTAGACTAAAATATCTGTTATTTAAAATTTTCTGTAAAATTATAGATTATCATTTGCATGATTTATACTTACAGGTTATAAAGGTTGATAAGAAATCACGATTTGCTTTGATTTAGAACTCGAACAACAAATCCACTTGTGATTACTCGCACTCACAATCATCAATTTTGAATTTAATTATAAGCCAAGCGTGGAAATCTTGTCGAATTTAATCTCAATTATTTAATACTGCTTATTAATTAATTACGTCTACCACGTGATAATCTTGATACGAAGTATTTATGTAGATTCACATCTGTCATAATTTTAATTTTAATCTGAAATTTCACTTTTGCATTTGTTTAAATGTACTAGGAATATAATAAAGTGTCTTGAGTGATCACTAATTACGACTATTAATGCATAAAGAATTCAGTATTGATATTGGAATATAATTAAGCTTATTAATATCTGATAATAAATCATTCCTTAATTATCACTTATTATGAGCGAATATTTTGGTTTGCTGTCGCTTTTTCAAATTTCACTTTCATCAGTGGCATTTTATTAATTATAATTTTACTTTGAAAAAAAAAAAAAAAATACGTATACGCAATCTACTGATATGAAAATTATTATGGTTCCAAAATCATTTACAAACACCTATAACAAATTTATATCCAAAAATATGTCATCTTTATACAAATTCATGAAAACAGCAGAAAAACTACTTCGTATAAGGCATGTGTCTCATCGTGAAAAACGCCTTCTCTATTCTACTTTATCTAATCAGTCGTCAAAGGTGTGCACGTCACTTTTAAGAAATAGCTACACGCTTTTTAAAAGAAAGCAGTGCAATTATATATAGATATATATTGCGTATACATATATATAAAATTATCACGAAGTTTTGAAATATACAATACTGAATATAATGTCCGACAAAAACAATATCCACAAAATTTAATAAACAGATACGAACAATATTTAACAGAAAACGACAGCAAAATTTGTCACAACGAATCTCTAGAAAAATTCCATTAATCCTTCTTCGTATGTGAATACAATTAAACAATTACAATTCAAATAGTCACAGAGATCTTGCCCGACTACCGGTACAAACTTTAAAGAGCCTCAGGACCAAGAAAGACTCGTGTTTGGATCGTGATAGTTGCCAAGTAAATACGCGACTGAGATCGCAGCTTATTTGCCTACACTACACCATATTTATAGACGTTACACAGTTTGTCCGCCGGTATGAAGAGACAACTATCCAAAAGAGCATTTTTCGATCTTTTGAATTAAAAAAATTCACGTCACGATTTTTACCAAAAAAAAAACACGCCCGGTAAATTACGGCAATGTCTATTACGAAAAAAAAAATTAAAAAACAAAAAACCCACTTGCTTCTATCACGGTGGTTAAAGTCGAGTTGAACCGAACGAAGACATGTTTAGCAGTCGCGCTAGAATCGGCCAACAAATTTGTTCGACATTCCGACAGACGTTAATGGAAAAATCGACAGAAATTTCGATGATTTCAACTTATATTTACTATTCACAAGTCACATGTTGACAAGCCGATTTAATAATAGTTTAATAATGAATCTCTTCGTTTTCTTTTATTCCACATTTCCGCACTAGATTAGACAAACTAACGCGGACCGGCACGCTCGCGATCTGCCTACTGGCGTCGAACCCACTGAATATACTTATGTTAGTTATTTCCGACAAAGACGAACGCTCGAATGTGGCGTCGTGACGCCAATAAGACTTCACTGATCTTCACTTTACTAAATATCTACTGTTTCTCTGTTCGTAGTTGGCTCGAATCTATAGCCTTGACTGAGAATTTTTTAAGCAGCTTAAGTCTACCTAGACATTCTAATAATTGCATCCAATTGTTCGAGCTTGATTCGAATAATGTTTTCGAGTAACTATTTGCTGTAATTTTGAATAAGCATTTTTTTTCAACAAAAATTCTGTTTTACTTTTTATACGTATAATCGAGGTACAATCATCTTCAGATATTTTTTGTTTTTCGATCGTTCTTATACAACAGAGTTGCTTTTTTCCTCAAAATACTCTTAACTGTGACGCGCTAAAATATTGGTGGGGGTCACGGATGATCGAGACTAACATTATTTCAAACAACGAAAATTTCTCTTTGGCCAAACTGAAAGGACAAGTGACACTTGCGAAGAATCGCTAATTAATTTCTTCATTATCATTTTTTAATAAAGTAAATCAATTATTTCTTCGCATATCAAATGTATACTAATCGTAAGCTAAGCTGTAAGAAGGTAAACAGCAAGAATTAAGTTTCTTTTGACAGCTGAAGAAAACTCAAAACAGTACCCAGACAATGGTTATCAATGAGTATTGCTTACATAAGCACAATAATCCATTCTTTGAAATCTATACAAGAATTGATATATCATTACCGAGTTAAAAAAGAATAAATAAAATTTAATATACTCAACCACTACAAATATCCTTAAAAAGCTAATTATTGATTCATTCTTGAAATTACAATTAATCAATCTCGATATAATTTCTCCTAGTACAATATCATAAATAAATTGCTCTAAATATATCACTGATTAAAATTAATTCTAGACTGTCTGTCTCTATCTAAAATATCTATAGAATCATAGATCTCGTGTAAATCATACGGATTCTATGGTTTAATCGCGCAATAGAATCCAAGAAGTGTATATATCACCTATTTATCTAATGATGTTCTCGGTCGGCGTGACGTAAGTTATCTTTACTCGAGTCCTTATCAGATGTTTGTTATCCATTTGCAAGGCGCACACGAACCATCGCGATCAGCGTCTGCATACTAAACCTCTTGTCATTGTTACCACGTGTAGGTACGCCACACTCTCTTTCTTTTTATTACAAGCGTGACGATCAAGGCATCCCTGGAATTTCTTGCAGGTGTAACGCAAGGAGTTGTCTGTAATCGTAGACAATCCGGCAGACATATTTTATGTCATTATTATTCGCAATACTCAACAATTGGTTTGGTGCAGAAAGCATATTATATTTATTCTTATCCATTATATAGTTATTTACCCAGAAATCATAAGGTATCAATTTTTATGTATGAAATCTTAAAATTTGTCTACTTAGAGATTCCAATAGCTCCTGAGAAGGAAATTGTATCAGTACCGATGCGTAACTATTACTTTGTGATTGCTGAGCCACCTTGATGATTATAACAATGTTAAATCATAGTTAAATAAGATATAATAATTTCATAAGCATAAACATGTTATGAGTTTATTATCCTAAATTTGATTTTGTAATATTGACTTGAATTATTATCCAATTTCATTTCAAAGTTTTTCTTGAAGACAATATCCTTACAAATAGTTTAATATAGAATTTTTGTTGAGAAAAATAATTTCAATGTAAAAGAAGTATGAGCTTAGAATGTACTAACTGTTCAATTATAAGGATTGGATTCGGCAATTATTCGCCAATATAGTTTGATCAATTAACTTGTTCAAGTTTAATTAAATTATGTTATAGGTAGATCAGGTCAATAGATTCTTGAGTATAACGAAATAATTCTGGATTCTATGTGTAAAATTTAAATTCTAATGAATACACAAATGTACACTATGGCGTTCCCTTTCGTGACATTACGTATGGGCATTACAATGTCAATTTTGAAATTTTATAAGATTTTGTAAAAATTATTTTGTTCAAGAATCACTCAATGAGCTCATTCACACAGCTTTGTGTAAATTTTTCTAAATCAGACGTCCTTGACGTTTTAGTAATTAAATATATAAAACAGCTAAGAGGAAGTGTTGGACTGTATCCAATAATGATACTTTTTATTGGATCAATTATTCCCATCTTTTTTGGTTGTTATTGCTAGATAGCAAAATGATCCTTGATGTGGTACTGGTTGAACTGCTAAGAACGCACCGCCATCTGGTGATTTTGACATTACCATTGGCTTTTCCGCTGTTGGAGCGTCTAGAGTGGATGTGACGTCATCGGCAGTTTCCGTATTGTCAATTTTACTTGGCTAAAATATTGTTTTTGAGATTATTTACACTATTAGTAAGCATTTTTGGTTACTTGGGAAACATACTATCAAACCGGCAATTTCTGCAAGTCCTGCAGATATCGGTGGTGGTGAATTGAATGGTGGCCTTAGAGATCCTTCTTGTAGGTTCAAAACTAAGTAATACATGAAATCGTTCCTTAACTGCATTTCAGATACGGTTTTGTTTGAAGCCATTAAGAATCGTAGCCACTTCACTGCATTTTGACGATCTACATTGCAGAAAATAAATGGAATTGCTAGCAATCAATTTTTTGCAGTAAAAGTTTAATTAGTTTACGCCTTTTTTTGTCACCTTGTACTCTAACGATGTCCCGGATAAGTCGTTTCGCGAGAAATAGATTGTAATTGCAATCGTAATTCAAACTTGCTTTTTCGTCATCCATATTCTTACTTTCTAGTGAATTACAAAGAATTTGACTTATGGCATTCATTGGCAGTTTTCCACAGTGAAGGATGAAAGAAAGAAAAATTGTAACGAATGTCAATTATTTTTTTAAAGAGCCACGCGACATGATTTTACATCAATGATTTTTTAAAATACTTATTTTTTACTTTCTCTGAACGATTTTACATTTGAGCAAATATTGTGAATTTGCAATTGAAAAATGAGTAATTCAGTTATTCAAAAATTATATCAGCAATTATACGAGGTACTTAAAAAATTTTTATTCACTATACATTGTGAGAAAAGCACCAGTCAAATTTGATAATTGAGACATTTTTACTAGAAAGATGCATTAAATGTGCATTTGAAAGAGAAACGCTTGCATTTGTGTGCCGATCGTGTCCCAGCCGAAGATTGGAAAAGAATTTTAATAAGAATTGCACACGACCGAAATCTTTCCGAGATTGTAATCTACAGTCGTTGTCGCAATAAAAAAATACAAGAGATAAACACAGAAGAACAACTAACCAAGTTTCGGTAATAATACATAAATAATCCAGTCTCTCGTCTTTGAAATAACATAATCCCTTTTTATTATCCATTAAGTATGATAAACGACACTCCAATGAAAAATGCAGGAATTAACTTTCTAAAGGCAATTTAATTGTAAAAAGGAAAATTTACTCACAATAAGAATTAGTAAAGCTTCATTTATAGTTCCATGCCACATATTCTAATAAAACGACAACATAGCTTAGGAAAAACTATAAAAGCGCTTAAAAACATCAAATTGGCATCTTTCTCAGTCTAACATCCCGATAATAAAATAGATATGATATATAATTCCTAGTACGATTAAACCACTAAAACCATTCATCATAGGTCTCTGATAAAAATAACTTTACGTGAAATATAGTATTTCAATAGTAGAAATGAAATGATGCTATAATGATTACAACAGAAAGGAACCAATAAATTTTTTAATTCCATTAACAAAAGTAATATAAGAAGATTAACGTAATACCAATGAGTTCCGATCATTCGATATGATCCATTCTAATTTCCTTTGTGCTTCTCCCACGTCTTGTTTCTATTTCTCTGTTTCGCTTAATCTCGCATCTAGATTTTGACGTTACTTAACGAAATCAATGTATTAAAAGTGCCAATAGTAATGATCCAAGTACTTTTTATGGCCAAATGAATGGACATATTAAATTAATCAATTGATGTAAGCGAACATATAGTGTACAAGGGTGATACAGATCCGTGATCTGTGTTCTGTGAATAAACGGCAGACGATGTAGGCGTAACGATCCTGTCCTTTACACGAATATCTTCCTCCGATGTCTCGTCGATTCGATAGCCACTTCTCTGACTTCACCATCCACAATTACCTCTGCAACCTTAGACGGTGTTCCACTTCCTTTGAAATATCTTAAGGTCATCACCGAGGCCCTACAGAATAATCAGAAATTGATCCATCTTGCATTCATAAGATGTCGTATAGGAGATACAGGTAAAAATATAATAAAACATACCTCAATTTCAGATCACATTTATTCAGTTGAATTATTCAGTTGACAGTCCTATTAAGTACTATATAAATTGTTTTTGGAAATTGATGAAAATGTTTTGTTGTGCAAGACTGCTAATCACTTTTGCATCGAGATGTTTCAGGCTGCCAGTTTGTCTTGGATGGTTTGAGAAATAATGCAAATTTCAAAGTATTGAATTTGTCTGGATGTTGTCTTACTGTTAGAAGCGCTCAGTGCTTGGCTGATTTTCTTAAAGGGAGGAAAACATGGATTTTAAAAAATACTTTGGGAGGATGCACATCGCAGGATTGTCATGACGTTGATATTCAAGTGGGTACTATAGTGATCTTCATATTTTATACACAATGTTTTCTAATGATCATATTTATTATTAATTTCTATTAAATTTCAGGGTATTCAGTCCTTGATTCTGAACAAGAATCCAAAACTAGGAGACTGCGGGCTTAAAATATTGGTATACGTGTTGAGAGATGATTTTTGGATGAAACATTTGGGACTGCGACACTGTGATATTTCAAAAAATGGAGTCAAAGCTATAATTGATTTGCTGGAAACAAATAATGTTATTATGAGACTCGATCTGAAGGAGAATAAAATCCCAGATAATATTTTGCAAAGTGTGGTGAAAATTTTGAAAAAACGAGAGAAAGGAGAGAGAGTATCAATGACGAAGAGATTGTTGAAAAGAAGAATCAGGGATAACAAGAAAAGTCATGAGGTACATTTTGAAAGGTCAAGGAATTCTCAAGAAGATAAATATAGTTCCAACAAATTGCTAAAGAAAGGAACAAAGAAGGTGAATCATTTCAATAAAATACTACATGCATAAAATCTTTCCATAATTATATTTAATGGATAAAAACTTGTCATAACTAAATTAAATAAAGTTGTGCATAATAGAATTTTATTTGATTTCAGGGACATCACAAAAGAGTTCGCTGTACAAAGAGCCAAACCAAGAGTTACAAAAATGAAAAGGACCATTCTAAAAGGATTGACATACTACGTGATTTCAATCTATATGAATTATCCCTGCTATTGACAGATATCAATAAATCTAATTACAATTTAAGCCAAGAACTGCAGAAGGAAAAGACATTATATGGAGAAGAGATGCAACAGAGATTGAAAGTAGAAAATCAATATCGTGAATTAGAGGATAAAATTAAGGGACTGCAAAATAGTATTCTGAAACAAAAGGGAGTCCTTGTCAAGACGCGTCAGAACAATGAAGTTTGTACTCAACTGCAGATTATATTTGATGAATTGCGAAATTTGTCATCATGCAAAAAATAATTAAAGATTATCGAAATTAATTCAATAACAAAAATAAAACATGAACTGATTGTCCTGCATTCATTTTATTCGACTAATTATTTCCTTACCTTCCAAAATATCCAGTATTTTCAATGCAATAAATAAAATCTTCTTTACTACTATAACTAATAATCCTTAATTATTGATTAAGCATATTACGGCTGATATAAGGAAAAGGCAATTGAATTGCCACAGTACAAAAAAACATCTGTCTGATCACCATGGAAACCCATATGAATCAACAAACGTAACTAGTCGCTTAGGGCACTTCAGTCAGTTACAATGACATTAGATAGTGAGTTTGAAAAGTTATCATTATACGAAAAAATAAACCCCAAAGAGAAGGCGGAGTGGATGAAGAATTTTCTAAAATTACAACAGCAAGAAAGAATTATAGAAAAAACAATAAGCAGTTTAGTTGCAACTATGAAAATTGATGAAGATATAACACAGAGTATTGTACGTGATCAAATAAAACTTAGGACAGACAGGTATAATTTTTATATGGCTTTTATGGTTCATTTTAAATAATCAATTATCTACCAACATTACTTTCTCAGGCACAAAATTGCTGATACTTTAAAGCAATCTGTTCAAGTCATTCTCAATGACCTAGATGCAACAAAATCAGTTCTAAACGATAGCAAAGATGTACAAGAATTAGGTAATTTTTATTTTTTCTTGTGTCTTTGATATAGATATAAGACTAAAATAAGTATGACAATTTATAGATACTGATAATTACAAACAAAAATTGTTAAAACTGGCGAGAAACATTGAAAACTTAAAAAAATCTTGTCCTTTACAAACTCTGATGGAGGAAGAAGTTCAGCTGGAAACGGAATTAAATGAAATTGCACGTTCATTTTCAAAATTTGATAATTGCACCAATAAAGAGACTCCATCTTGCATAAGGAGAGGAATTTTTCGCAGTAAAAGTGTCGAACGCTCACATAAGTTTTGCCCAGACGTGCAGGATTTCAACAGCTTGGTAGCTAGAACGGGTATTCACAAAATTCCTGCAGTAATTATTAAGTGAATATTTTCACAGTTCGACTGTAAGTCATTGTAATTAATTTCGCAAAGTACAGGACACAGGGAAAACTGGTCGGAAGAGGATCACCTTTTGTTTCTGAATTTGAGAAAAAAGTATCGCAAAATACCGGAACTGGTTAGAGCAGTTAAGGAAAAGTGTCCTGATCTTACGACAGAAGATATCGTGAATCACGAAGCGTGGTACAAGGTTTATTTGGAATTACGAGAAAAGCAGAAGTTTGTTCTGGAGGCATGGCGTAAGCAAAAGGAATTGGAAAAGAGTCAGAAATTAAATAGTAAAAAAGAATTAGAAATAGGAGATAAATCACTGCAGCCAGAAAAAGTAGAAACAAAAACCTCCGAAAAGTCAGAAGTAACTACTAGCAATAAGAATAATGAAAATATTCATCATTTCGAATGTTCCGATGAAACAAATAGGCGAAAGAAAGAAATGATTAAAAAATGGAAACTGGATCGTGAGCATAAACGTTCCATGGACGATGAACAATTAAAACGTCATTTAGAATTTAGAAAGAATTCAGAACAGCGTCGTAAAGAAGCACGTATGAAAAAAGTTCTTACTGCATTGAACGAATATAAAAATCGAAAAGCCAATGAAAAGGCATCTGTAGAATATACAGAACGTTTGCGAGAGACACAAAAAGATGCTGTCAAATACGAAGCTAATCATATGATTAAGTTATTCAGGTAATTAAATAATGATCGGCAACATTAAATTATTGAAATAATCTCTCATTGAGATTTGCGTAATATTCGTATTTTCGCGTTACAATTAATATTATCTTACTGAGAAAATAATTTCAATGGCAATTTGCAATTTGCGTAAGTAGTCTTATACGCATTGACAAATGTGTATTGCAAGATGTATTGTTTTCAACTGGTTATGCAATGTTTAGATTCCACGCAAACGGTAACAGTTTGTTGCGGTACAGACAGGTGTTTACGCCTTTAATAGCATTAATATTTTCACATTACATTTATATAGTATTAGTACGCCCACATATCGTGAAGTATTATCGTCATATCATATAACTTAATCTTTCAGACAAAAAGATGAGGAATATGTCAAACGTCGATTGCATCTTGTAACAAATTTGCAAAGTCGCAAACAGATTGGATGTACTAAAAGTATGTCAACTATTCCTGTAACATCGCGAAATTGTTCTACATTATTCGATCCAACAAAGGTGTGGATAGAAAAATGCAAAAATCGTAATACGAGTACGTCAAGATCTCAAGAAGTTTTATATATAAAAAATATACCTAAGTTGTAAGTATGCACGAGAACAATACAAAATGAATGTTTATGAAGTACCTGAAAATGTACCTGAGATGTCCTCTTATTTTTAATGTTTTAGGAGAGTTACTAATTGGAGAAATAGAGAGAGCACAAGCAACTGAACTATATTCATTCAAATACATTGATACTGTGGAGAAAGCATTATAGGAAGTTATCGATGGCAATACGAGCGCCATTGGTGGAGAAGTACAGAAATAAAGAATTGTTATCGGCAGGATTGCAGGCACCACCTTTCCCTAAGAAAAAACTGGGAAATTTGGAATGGTGATGGAGGGCAACGTATATTTATGATTTTAAAATGAATTCTTGAACGATTCTTTTGTAATAAAGGAAGGAGAGTGAGGTCGCCTAAGCGTAAAATAAAACATTCGAACAAAATGTCGATTTATTTTGTGGACTTTCACGTGGAGAATATGCCCTGGATAAAGATTTTCTAGCATTCTTAGAAATAACTGATTTATATAAGCAATCAAGTTTTTCATTGAAATTTGAACATTTTAATATATTTCTATTCCTATACAAACTTTGATTGGCAAATTATGATAAAATAATTAAGAGAGGATTGACATTTATTGTTACAATGCCTTACCTTAAAATGTTTTTTGATAAAATAGAAAAATGAACAACAGTGAAAGGTTAGGTACGGATTCATGCCTAACTCGCTCAGTATTTGGATGTATTGATAAAGGAAAGAGAAATATAGTGAATATGAATAATAAAAGACACCTTTGACTTGTTACACAGAAAAGTGTTAACCGGTGCTAACGGAAGTTTGAAGGTAACCATCCTTTGCACATCTCGGCCTTACGCATGCTTGAACTTACTACTTCACTCACGGTCTTTATTCTGTTTTGAGTGGTTTTGAGTATATGGTGGCGATAATATTGACATATATACTTACAATTAGTATGGACCACGGTCTTACATACGGTCTTCTTGCAACTCCGATGGAGGGGGTAGTCTTCTTAAAGAAGCATCTTCCATTTCGCCTCATGACCACAAGAGGCACTGCGGTCAAGCGACTCGTCCCCATCTCTATTTATCTCTCTCTCTCTCTCTCTTTCACTCCTACAGCCGACTGCCTGACGGAGACAGGACTAGATCAAGATAGAAAATAACCGACTGTGGAAGGGAGTGGAAGGGAGACAGACAAGGGGTCGCTCGATCACAGCGACGCTTGTGACTAAAAGTTAAAATGTACCCTGCTTCCGTAAGACGGTTACCCCCACCGCTGTAAATTGGGCGAGTTGCAAGGACCTGTATGTGGGACCGTGATCTATGCTATATGTCGATGGTGGCGACAAACGTTATTTGAGGTTATGTTACAGTTATAAAGTTTACTTTTCTTCGAATACAAACTATTTCTATAGTTATTCCATAAAAAATCATGGCTGAAGAAGTGGAAAAATTAGAGCACCTTTCGTTGGTGTCAAAAATTTGTACAGAACTGGAAAACCATTTGGGAATGAACGAGAAAGTTTTAGGTATGATTCTAACCAATATGTGTTTGTATAATTAATACATATTTTAAAGTCAAATTTCCTTTTTAGCCGAATATATTATACACTTGGCAGAGAAAAACGACACTTTTGAGAGCTTCAAGAAAGTCCTTCTTGAAAATGGAGCTGAGTTTTCAGTAAGAAAAATTATTTATTGGAACATTAAAGTATTATGTATACTAACATTCTGTCTACTACTGTAAATTATTTATATATCTTTACTATTGCAGGATTCGTTTATGGCAAATCTTTTACGTATTATTCAACATATGAAGCCACCAAAAGGTCGGTCGGCAGGAAAATCTCAAGGTCCAAATGCACCCAAGGATGTCTTAGCAGATAAATTTCCAGGCTTGGCAATACCAAATGAGAAGTCAGTGAAGAAAGAAAATGATGAAGACATTGTGAATGATGCGATGGCTTCATTGGAAGCTTTTGCACCATCAAGCTCAAAACCTAATGAATCAGACTCACGTAAAGTTAAAACTGAGAAAGCATCAGATATCGATGATGGTTCAGACAATAGACATCGAAGAAATCGCTCTAGGGATAGGCGAAGACATCGTTCTAGATCACCCAACAATCGAAGGGATCGGCGACATAGATCTAGATCACACTCAAGAAAACGTCATAGGTCACGTGGTCGGGGCAGATCTAACGAACGCAGAAGATCCCAAGAACGAAGACGATCTCAAGAAAGAAAAAGGTCCCGTGATCGTAGAAGATCACGATCGCACAATCGAAGTAGATCACGTTCGCGTGATTATAAGAGATCACGTTTCCCCAAGCCATCTAGTGTTGTTGGACACAAGGTAACGTAGTAATGTAAATGTTCAAATTCAATACCATTTTGTTATATAAAATATTTATAATTATATTTCATCAATATGTAGAACTCACACAATATAAAGGATTCCGAGGAAGATGTAGGACATGAGTCAAATCGTGCAGTAGCTGAAAGGAAAGTTGAAGAGGAGGAGACACGTCTTAGAAATCCTGATAGACCAACATCCTTACTTGAGCTTCAAGGACACCTGGATGAAGATGAGACATACTCAAGAAAACGTGTTCAGAGATTATCGTCACCAGAAAAGTGGGAAATCAAGCAGATGTTGGCAGCTTCCTGCATCGATAGGTAAGATATACGATAGTATATTTTTATGACTTTTACACAGTTTTTAATACTTTTTTTTTGTGATATCGATACTAGGAGTGAACTGCCTGAATTTGACATGGAAACAGGGATCTTGCCTCGAGAAGACGACGAAGAGGAAGATGTAGAAATTGAATTAGTTGAGGAAGAACCGCCATTTCTACATGGACATGGTAGAGCCCTAGCAGATCTGAGTCCTGTAAGGATTGTAAAGAATCCAGATGGTTCCCTGGCTCAAGCAGCAATGATGCAAAGCGCCCTAGCTAAGGAGAGACGCGAACAGAAAATATTACAAAGGGAACAAGAAATGGATTCTGCACCCACTGGACTCAACAAGAACTGGATCGATCCTTTACCAAATGGTAAATTGGACATTCAGAATTATATACTTTCTGCAGTTATATTAAGATTAATAGTAATCGATAACTAATATTGTATAAAAATTATGATTGCAGCGGAGAGTAGAACTTTGGCAGCAAATATGAGGGGTATTGGTTTACAAACGCAAGATCTTCCTGAATGGAAGAAACACGTAATCGGTGGGAAAAAATCCTCATTTGGCAAAAAGACAAATTTAACTCTTCTCGAGCAACGACAAAGTCTGCCAATTTATAAACTTCGTGAAGATTTGGTAAAAGCTGTAACCGACAATCAAATTCTTATCGTTATTGGTGAAACAGGGTCTGGAAAGACCACACAGATAACACAATATCTAGCAGAAGCTGGTTTCACTGCTCGTGGAAAGATTGGTTGTACACAGCCTAGAAGAGTTGCAGCCATGTCAGTGGCTAAAAGAGTGGCAGAAGAATTTGGTTGTCGACTAGGACAAGAAGTTGGATATACTATTCGTTTCGAAGATTGTACTGGGCCAGAGACTAGCATAAAGTAAGTTTTGTTAAATACTACATCACCAAAGCTATCCCATGAGAGCTATTACATGTAAATGTATGTTTGGCCTGAATAACTTTACGCAATAGCAATGAATTATTTCAGATACATGACAGACGGTATGCTTCTTCGAGAGTGTCTCATGGATCTTGATTTAAAAACTTATTCCGTTATAATGTTGGATGAAGCTCATGAGAGAACAATTCATACAGACGTACTATTTGGTCTTTTAAAACAAGCTGTAGGACGTCGACCTGACTTAAAATTAATAGTTACCAGTGCAACTTTGGATGCTGTAAAATTTTCACAATATTTCTTTGAAGCTCCAATTTTCACTATTCCTGGTAGGACCTTCGAAGTCGAGGTAAGAATATTTAATATTTCTATTTTTGAGTATACTGAAATTTTGTTCTAATTCATTAAATGTTTAAGTTCGTATACTCTATAAATTACTTTAGGTTATGTACACAAAGGAACCAGAAACAGATTACTTGGACGCTGCGCTTATAACAGTAATGCAAATTCATTTGCGAGAACCTCCTGGTGATATTTTACTTTTCTTAACTGGTCAAGAGGAAATTGACACAGCATGTGAGATTCTCTATGAACGAATGAAATCTCTTGGCCCGGATGTTCCTGAATTAATTATTCTTCCTGTGTACTCGGCATTGCCTTCGGAAATGCAAACGAGAATTTTCGAACCAGCACCACCCGGATCACGAAAAGTCGTTATCGCGACGAATATCGCAGAGACTAGTTTAACGATCGATGGTATTTATTACGTTGTTGATCCTGGTTTTGTTAAACAAAAAGTTTACAATTCCAAAACTGGGATGGATAGTCTTATAGTAACACCAATTAGTCAAGCTGCTGCTAAGCAACGTGCTGGACGTGCAGGTAGAACCGGACCTGGGAAATGTTATCGACTTTACACAGAGCGAGCTTACAGGTATTTGCATTTCTATTATTTATAAAAAAAAAAGAAAAAGCAAAAAAGTAATATCACAAATATTAATTCTCAGAGATGAAATGTTGCCTACACCAGTTCCAGAAATACAGAGAACAAATTTAGCAACAACGGTCTTGCAATTGAAGACTATGGGTATCAATGACTTATTGCATTTTGATTTCATGGATGCACCACCTGTCGAATCTTTAATAATGGCTCTAGAGTCATTGCATAGTCTTAGTGCTTTGGATAATGAAGGTTTACTGACTAGACTTGGACGTAGGATGGCAGAATTTCCATTGGAACCAAATCTTTCAAAAATGTTAATAATGAGTGTCCATTTGCAATGTTCGGACGAGATCCTGACGATAGTGAGCATGCTCTCTGTACAGAATGTCTTTTACAGGTATTATTTGAAATATTTTACATTCAATAAATTTTATAGAGACTGATTAAATGGAATATAATATAAAATTGTATAGACCAAAGGATAAGCAAGCACTGGCTGACCAGAAGAAAGCTAAATTCAATCAAGCTGAAGGAGACCATCTCACACTGTTAGCTGTTTATAATTCTTGGAGAAATAACAAATTCAGTAACGCTTGGTGCTATGAGAATTTTGTACAAATTAGAACTCTGAAGAGAGCTCAAGATGTGCGCAAGCAGCTTCTTGGTATAATGGACAGGTAAGAACTTATATTTAAGGAAAGTTTAATTGTAACGTCACTTGAATAACCGAATCATTGATTCTTAGGCACAAATTAGATGTCGTGTCAGCCGGCAAAAACACAGTTCGAATTCAAAAAGCAGTATGCTCCGGATTCTTTCGAAATGCAGCCAAGAAAGATCCGCAAGAAGGTTACAGAACTCTTGTAGACAGTCAAGTTGTCTATATTCACCCTAGCAGCGCTCTGTTTAACAGGCAGCCTGAATGGGTAAGCAAATACTCGGATTAAACTAACTAAAATAATATGACAATAAATATTAGAAACGCGCAGATGAGAGAATTTCTAAAAATATTCTTCTATCAGGTAATTTACCACGAATTGGTCCAAACGACAAAGGAGTACATGCGAGAGGTCACCACGATTGATCCTAAATGGCTGGTGGAATTTGCACCAGCATTCTTTAAATTCAGTGACCCAACAAAATTGAGTAAATTTAAGAAAAATCAAAGACTGGAACCTCTGTACAACAAATACGAAGAACCAAACTCGTGGAGAATATCCAGAGTGCGCCGAAGACGAAATTAAGGACTTATATAAACTTTTATTTACAATATTTGATTCATAGTGTATTATTAAATTATTTCTTAATTACTTCCAATGGATTCTGTATATATTGTCGAAACTATATGTGCAGTATAATCTTTAGGGTCTTCAAGAAAAAATAAAAAAATAATTCAATACTTGAAAATATTTCATTATACCTTTCCAACCAATTTTGCTTCATATTTTTCCAGTGAATTTGTATAACTTTTTATACGTGTCATAAGACGTTTTAAAGATTTCTTGCATGGCCGCTGGTAACGCACGTGACAACAATGTTACAGCATGTTCGTCACAAATACTAAACAAATGTCCGACAGAGTTCTCCAAGGGTACCTATAATATATATCGATTCGTATAAACATATAAAACCTAAAAATATGCAAAGCTCTTTAATACCTCGACTGATTAAGTACTTACTTTCACATACGATGGTATAACCCCTTCAGAAAACAATGCTATTAAATCAGCTACGATATAAGGTGCGATTCGCGTTACATCCTTTTTCAATTTCACCAATGCACTCGTGCATCTGAAAGATATAAATAATTACAATTAATTCAAAAGAAGCAAATAAACTACATACAAATAAGTATACTGACTTTTCTATATCGAGAGCAAGACCCTGCAGTTTTTGTTCTGCGAGTAGATCAACGGGTTTTCTTGATTCCGTTACAACTAATCGTACAACTTTTCTATACAATATTAACAATACTGGTAACTTATCCGTGATTAAACCTTTTCTTGAACGCAGTATTGATAAACACAACACTAAAATATCAGCGCAAACACTTATTTGTGCTGTTTTCAACGAATTTATTCCAATATGAAGAATCAAGTCCATGTTTTCGTCAGAAATGTGCATATGTTTTGAGCTGGTGATACTTTGAAGTAATTTCAATGTTTCCGGCCAACATGTTTCTGGAATTTCAATGATCTGCATAGATTCGAGTATATTGTGTACAGCCGTCAAACGTATTTTATTTCTTATCGTTCCCATGTCCATTTTAAGAATGCAATTCCACATTATCATAGCATTATGTAACGAGGAGGTATTCCCTTCACATAGAGCTTCAACCTGTGCAATTAACGCGTAGAAGGATAATTATTCTACAATTCATATCAATGTCGTAGAGAGAGTATTGATGAATAAATCGGTTATTACTGTGAAGTTGTGCATTCCGGTGAGCATGTTCCGAAAAACTTTTGGTTTTGATACGTCGAGCAAGGGAGCAATTAAATTTTGCAAAGGATTCTGAACCATAACAGACCAAATACGGCTGACAATATCTTCTTCAATTTCTAAAAATGTACGATGCCTTAACAGCACTGTAACTAATTTCAGACCCTCTTGTAGCAAGCTGTTTTCTGTCTCATCAGACAGTTGATTTTTTTGTGAAATACCAGACTGCAATGAAAAAACTAGTTTAGAAAGTGTGTACTTGTGTGTAATCCACAAGACTTTAAGACATCAAGAGACTCGTGCCAAGTAGATGCAATTAGCTGTGCTCGGTACAGCCAACCAAGATTCTTTGATCCAATTTGATTTACCTCGAATATATAATGAAGAGCCAATTTCACTGTATTCTTTAAATCTTCGCTAGTACTTTCATTAGCAATTGCTGTTTTTAATGCTATTGTCAAGCACTTTACATCTTCAGTTACATTTATTTTAGTGCTCAATGTGTCTAACATTATTTGCCCAAGCTTCTTGTTAGCTTTTTTAAAAGCCGGTTTTTGGGTCGAAGACAATTTTGGCTTTACTTTATCGGTGGACTCCAAAATTATTGGTACTAATTCTTTATTTTTTCGTGCAGCAGAAATAATAGGTTTTAAATCACTGTAAGATTTACTATTACGCAGGAAAAGTTCGATTACTTTTATTAAAATTTTGTTGTGTGGCATTTCCTTGATCAGACACTTAACATCGAGGTACTGAAAGATATTAAAATTGCCACCATCCAAAATATCTGGAAAATTATTAATGTTAGCATAAATTCATTAATAATCCTAATATTATAATTACCTAAAAATATTTGACTGCATAGGTCGATAACTTTTTGATTTTGTGCGCATTCTTTTCTCACGGTATATATTACCATGAATGTTAAGATCTTAAAATCAGAATTCAGATTGAGTAATGGCAACTGAAGTAATATTGTCAAACATTGTTGAATGATTGAAAAATCGTCAGAATTCAAGGAAGACCATGTATCTAATTTCAATTTTTCTGAAATAGATTCAAGGACAGCGAGGTACTTTGTTTCTTCCGTAATATCTGTTCCAAATATCTTCACCTAATAAAGACAGTGTCATGATAAATATAACGATCAAGTTAATTTTTTAATTAACTTACAGAGCCAATATCTTCCATAATCGATTTAGTTGTACTTGATGATATTCTTTGTCCCATTTGAATAAAAAGTTGACAGATTGCAGCTGAAATAAATTTCGTATTCTCCTGAACATCATCTTCGGTCAGTATGCTAATCCACTTCTGTTGATCATCGTTGCTGGATAAGATATTTTTTAGAACCAGTGAGGCCAATTCTATTAATTGTTTGTCACTTAAAAACCTAATGATCTCTAAATTACCATCAAGAATAAGTGACCATGATTGTTCAAGACCACCAATCAAACCACGAAGTTTGACTGTCGATTGACTTTTTAACTGTTTCGTCTTTACTCTGTATAAGAAAAGTTTATTCTGAAATGATATTAATAATCATTTTTTGAAGGTGTTTTTTCTTGCAGCAGCAGTTGAACGAATGGATTATTCAAATATATTTACCATACTTTTCTTGCAACTGTCTTCTCCAAAATTTGCTGTTCTTTGAACTAACTGTTGCCACTGGTCCGAAGAAATAGGAAATGGTGGAAGATTGGGCACTGCTTTTGGTGAATAATAGGCCAAAGTACAAAATGCTTCGCTGAGTATCAAAGTGGCGGATAATAATGCTAGGATGATTCGTTTATCAAATTTAATATTAAGAATTTTTTCTGTCAAAATTGATAAACTTGCAGAGACGTCCTTTAGGGCTTCCATAAATTTTTGTTGAACAGCCAGAGATGTGGTATGATCAAATATACGGACACCATTTATAAATCCAACAAACAATACAGCTGTAGCTTCTATCAATATAGAAAGAGTACCTAAAATAATCAATGTCAGTAAACATTGCATCAGTTGGACTTAATTTGAGTATGATGCAAATATTTCTTACTGGAGCAAACAGTTTCCATGATTTTAATGCAATCATTTAAATGAAATATAAGTGATCTCAGTGTAGATACAATTTGTGAGCTGGTCATAGTTGTAACAGAATTTGTAACTTTATCAATGAAAAGTTTCGGAAAAATAGTCCATATTTCTAAATTGGAATGCTCTTGTTCTATCATCAATTGTTTCAAAGCCATTAAGCACAGCGGCAATATTTTCTGTTGCCGTCGTAAACGGATGCTTGATATCAGAATACTAATCATCAATTCTGCATATAAGTCTTTTTCCAATTCTGTTGACCTTTCCTTCAGTAATATTGCTTTTAAGATGATCTGTATTTTGCTTTCAACGATAACAGGATTTAAATGAGCGATTCCGATCAGTACTTTGTAATCAGTCGGTCTGAATTCTTTGTATGAAATAATTTCATCGACAATTTGTTGAAAAAATTCAGTCAATGTAATGTCTTTCACTTTGTTGTTGAAATCGAACGTCACCTCTGATAAACAGTCTAGGAATACATTAATAATTGCAATTTTATGTTTCCCAGAAGACATCACGAGATTTCGGAAAATTAGATCTACAGTGGTGACATCGGATCGGTATGAACCTAACACAGCACACAAAAGAGAGGAAAACACTGCCAAATTATTTTCTAATGTAACAAGTTCGATGCGTTTCATTAATGTAGTAAATAATTGAGTTGGAATTGAATTTGATTCATCCTGTGAGTTATACATTTTGTATTGCTCATATCTAGCTTTTCCAAATAATATTTGCTGTATGCACTTATATGCTTCTGCTCCTGGTCTGTTAGTATTATCTATCGAATTATCCTTTATGAGCAAACACAGAGGATATAGGATGTCGTTTATGAACATGCTTGCAAATATATCTTTCTCCGCAAACTGTTTGTAAATTCGTATATTACTATCGACAACAGCTTTAATGCAATCATGTGTTAAAGAACTCAATGTGTGCATATCCTTGCTATTTACTGTGTTATTTGTCTTGCAATGGTCCTCAATTCCATTTATTTTCCATATCCAATTTAACATTGATTTGCATAATAATGCAAATTGAGCTAATTTGCTTTTAAAGTATTGCTGCATTCCACTATCAGACAGGATCCAAATACCACATTCTATTATTCTATTCGATATATCTTCTGTATTGTTCAATTGATCAATTAAAGTTGTTAAAAGTATTTCCTTCACTTCAAATTTCAATGAAGCTCCTGTATTTAATCTACCCCTTTCCAAACAGTTCTTCAAACTGTGCCAAGCATCGGAATGCACAGGGCAGATTTTACAAAGCCATTGTAAAATAACATCCTCCTTTCTAATGATAGGGAAGTCAATACTGCAAAATGCATTCTCGGCTAATTTTAGCCTTTTTGCTAAAGGTTCATCCTCCGATTGTAAACGGCACAACAACTCTAGAAAATAAAGTATATTCCATAAGCATACTTATGTTATTTTCATTTATCAAATTATAGAATTACACATCATAAAATCAAATATAATAGGTTAGCCCACCATGTGCTAACCGGCTTATTGACTGATATATATTTTTACTTATATTAAATATTCGCTCTTATACACAAAACAAAATACATACCTCGTGATAATGCCATTTATCCAGATAAATTCGAAAAGCAACTCGAAATTAATTATTTACACTTTAGCACAAGCAATATTCTCAATTTCCCACTTTGAATTGAAAAGCGTATAAACCAGTGTAAACACAACTGACCAAACCTAACCTACTGGTCTTTTTTGAGGTTCCTGGGACTTAACCAATAGTAATGCTTCCATTCCCACCATCAAAGTATAAAAAATGTAGGCAAATAATTTAAACATTTGGTCTTATACACAAATACTTTATTATGCATAATTAAAATCATTAACCACAGTTTTGAGTGGCAAGAAAAAAAATGCGCATCTGTATAATGACAATAATACTACAGCTCTGTGTATACGTTATACGTGAAAAACTTCACGTGCACTTTTGATTCGGTAAATCATAACAAAAAAAATAGATCAGAAATGAATAAGATATGATTTTTTCCGAATAATTCTTGCGGTAGATGAGCACGCAATATTCATTTATGTGATGACGTTGCAATAAGTACTTTATATTATGACTATAATTAAGGGGTTTTTTTTATCCCTGTTCCTGTGCACCGATGAGACATTGCGTAAACGACCACCTCCCTTGTATTCTGTGTCTATAGAACTTTGTGGCATTTCAACCTTGTCCAAAATTTCTATATTGGTTCTAGCATATATCCCTTATCCATCGTGCCCAATAACCGTCAACACAAAATCCCATGAGGCTGGTCCTCTTTATTATTATCTCCTTGGTGGCTTGCATAATGGACGAACGTGTAAGAAGTAGAATTAGCATAGCAGAATAGAAAAAAAAAACGCCGCAGGAATGTAGCGTTAAGCTAAACAATACGTCTTGAAAACCATCATGTCTTCCAATTTAAAAATTAAATGATAATCGTAGTACAATCATTGGAGATCCTTCATCGCTCTAACTTTCTCGCACTACTTTGAAGGCCGACGATATATTTATTCAATGCCGAGGGAAGCAGAGAAATTCGGGATGTGGTTAGCACATCGTATTGCCACGGTTGGAACCGCTAGTGACGTAACCGCCGAAATATAAATGCTTACATTATTTTGGAAAATGTTGGGTGACGTAAGATTGTTATAACTCCACGAATACAGTGTGACTGATGTCCGTCGATATTTTGATTAATCCAATGAGCAGCTTTTAAAGCTCATTGATGAATTAACGGAACTGCATCAACAGAATAAAAGCATCGCGTTCTTGATACATAAACTTGCATATATGTATATGCGTATGAATATCAAATTGCCGAGTGGCAATAAATTCGCGCGTCTTCATCTATTAACATTTTTCGCCTCGTATCTCTTATCTTCTTTCTTTAGGCTCTGTAGATCGTAGACTATCACCACATAGTACGATAATGTATAATGCGTATGTAATATTAATCGCTCTCGATCACGTGACTAGATATTTTCAGTTAATCTTGCTTTTGTCCAGCGGATTTTCCATTTGTCGTTGTTGATTCGCCATCGGTTCGTCGGTTCTTCGCCTGTTCTCGTAGTTGGGCTTTCTTCAAACTGGTCATCAGTTGGCTGGATTGATAAAGCCAACTTGCCTAAAAAAAAAATTTTCCACGTTTCCCACAACCCTTGCATCATGTAGTAACCATTGTAATTAACAAGATAAAGTAGGGAGAGATTATTAAAAAGAAGTCAAACAGGAGTATATAAAACTGATACAGCCTTAACTCTTGTGTATTTGATGACTCTAAATAAGTTCTTTAAAGTGGGAATAATCATGTTAGAGTGTTCTGAAATTTACTGCAAACACTGTCATGCCTGTAAAGTTTGTGTCAATTTAAGATACAAAATTGTTAATATAAATTAAGAACTCCACTTGTAATGAAAAACACAAAATATAAAAGTCTAAACTAGAGATTGATCTAGATTGAACTATGAACTGAAAGAAAGGGGCTGAATATTCTGAAGGACTGATAAGAATTTTTGAACTACATATGTAGGAATACGGTAACATCTTCACTTTGAAATATTCTGCAATTTCAATTTTTATATCAGAGTTTGATTAGTCTATTCATCTATACTCTTAATTCATTCAGTTTTGTTCATAAGAAAGTGTTACTTGAAGTTGTAGTACTTGTAATGAATTTTAAAATATACCCTGAGTCAGATATTGTCAATTGGTGTGTTATTTTTTTAAAACATACCTTTTATCCATTTAAATTATATACTTACCACCATAATCATACAATTTATTAGAATGGGCACGGAAAAGACGATTGATATAAACAATCCTTTAGAATCAAAGTATTGCTGCTTGGAGAACACCCTGAAATGATTTTATCATTAGATAAGTTATTATAATTTGGAAGAAATTAAATATTACATATAATGTCATTCAAACTTACATCCAATTCGTAGCAGCCATTTCATTGATACTCTCAGAAAAGTATACAAGGAGTACTAAAAAAAATCCATTAGAGAATGAATATCGTTTAATCCGAACTGGAATTACGAATTTAAGTACTTACGCAGTGCAAGAAATAGAATTATTTGGAAATTAGCATGATTTCGTGTCATCAGTGCTGTCATTGTGACAGCAACATGAAAAGTTAATAAAAGTGCAAACCACGGATCCTTCCATTCAATCTGAAACCACATGAAAATTGTATAAATGTTAAAGATGATCTATCTCAATTCTTTTCACCATCTAAACACTTTCCAACACTGCTCCAAGAGCAATCTGGATAATGTTCCAATTGCCATAGACTCCTCCCTGTTTCATTAGGTATACTATCAAACTGTGGCAAGGGTATTAATATCCAATGAAAAAATGTTTCTGTTTAAAGCAAAACCCTGCTAATTTTAAACTGTATTGCTGTGAGAAAAAAAAAATTTCGCTTGACGCAATATTTTTTGTATGTTAATAATTTATGTTCAAGAACGCGTATGATAAATAAATTATAATTATCACGTTGCTACGAATTGAATATTACTTCATCATTTGTCAAATTTTAATAACTAGTGAATGATGTACATAACTACTGCAACAATTTCATAATATCTGCATTGGAAATGATACCAGAGGGTATTTCAAGGTCCTGGCTGTTCCTGGATGATCTAATAAAATAGGTTGAAGTGTATTCGTTACAAAGCTTAGTTTCATATACCTATATCCATATAATGTCTTGATTGGATTATAATTAGGAAAAATCAAGACTACTCATAAACTACGTTTGCAATTCTCTGAATTACGTGTCACGATTAAATGACTGGACCGAAAAGGTGATCTGGCATAATAAGATCCCCGGCTGACAGCCGGTGCATTCTAAATACACATAAACAAAACTTTCCCTTTTACTATAGACTTTTAATAACCTCGGATTACGAAGCATCTCTTTATTCCTGACATTATGTGTACTTACACTTTGCAAAAACGACCACACGCCATCAATGACATCGTTCGCAATAAAATCCGGCTTCTCCATTCTTACTAGCAAGTTTTTATCGAAAAAAACTGGAAAGAATACATCCGATAAAACGCGGTGCGTCGACACACACACACGCGTCTGCACACACACTGGATGCCGCACTTCACTCGAAAATATGTATACGAAACGAAACGAGAAAAACAAAACGATTGAACGCGTTTTATTTCAGTTATATTTTTTGGAACATTACTACTGATACCATCTCGTATGAGAATTAAAAACTTTGTACTGTGCTCATCGTAAGTACCTACGAACGGTAAGGCAGTTTTGCTCGTGTGATTAAACCTTCTTTACCGATAGGCAAGTGCGTATCGGGTACCAACGAATTATGCACGGGTCAATTATGCAAGAGAGCACTCCAACTCTCTCTGCACGTGATAACTCAACATCAGACAACTTTACAAGAATAATCCGTAGTGCACAGTCTTCAGATTATAAAAATACATTGTGCACAGTTTATTGCAAACAGTCCTTTACCGTATAGTTGCCGCCCAGTCTGTTTGGTAACGCCTCAAAAAATTAACGTTTCATTCTCGTTAAAAATTAAAATAATTTCAACGAACTTGCGCGAATACATCCGAATTATATCTATAATTTCAGGCAGTCAATTGTCATCCAATCTCATGTCACGGAATAAATGAAATACGACTCTTTTCGAATGTTAAGATAAGGCAATTAGATTCGTATGGATCCATCATTTCGTCCAGCATGGACTTGGTACCCCAAATCTTACTAATATTTCAATCACTTTGACAGGACAGTTTTTGTCAGAATAATTTGAATGTCCCATCATGACGTTTCACACTCGACTTATGAACAAAGAAGAGCATCGTCAAACTGTTAACGCATTTGTAAGTAATATACATAAATATGAATACGTACAATACGATATTCCTTTTCCTCTGTCACTGTCCATCGCAATGACGTCACGTGCTACTCTTGAAAACGTTTCAAAAACTTCACAATCTGTAAATTTATTTAAATAACGAAAGTATATCGAGTCTGCGAGACTAAGCATATTGAAAAAATATGCGGCAGTTGTTTACTTCGAACGAATGTCGACAAAGACGGAGAAGGTGCTTAGTATCGAACTTGATATTTAGATAACGTACGACCTCGATATGAAGTAAAGCACGTCCGGACTAAAGGCGAGGGTTAAATTGGCACCTAGGTGTTTTCTTATTAAAAGAGGATTGCGTTACATTCAGGTTTCCCAGTTACATCTTTAGATGGACTTACACGTTACCACAGTAAATGTCATTATAATGGATTTTCCACAGGTAATTCCTCTTCCAAAGCCCTGAGACTAATGAGACTCCTGGAAAGCTCGGATTTTGCATATATCTTATTTTCATCAGCACAGAGAATATTAATCAAGATTCTTAGCCATTCAAGTAATTTCTCTATTATTCCTGGAACAACCCTTACGTGAGTAATTAAAATTTTTCATAAGTTCTCATGTTACAAGAAACCTAGAAGGAGATAATTCCTAAAAAATTTTCTAATGCGATAGGATTACATACCCTATGACCCTATATACAAAGAAGATAAGACGACCTTTACGGATTTATCTGAATCCTCTGGATAGGAAACGTAAACGATATGTATGGATGAAAGGAATTTTTAAAATTTGAAATTTTTATTAGAATTATAACTGCAATAATTGTCATAATCGTTTAACGAGTTTAGCATGATTTAATTAGTATAAAAAATTAATTCTGATCTCGTTCACTTAACGTCATCGTCACCTATATATTCTCATTTTTTAAACAGCCCAAACAGCCAAGCTCAAGGTGAAACTGCTGCAGCTGGGCTACAGCCGATGAAGAGGACAAAGATGCGTTTCTCATGGCAGCCTTATCGGTCAGAAATAATACTCAAGAGAGGGAGGTCTTTATCAGGGACAGAAACGCGGGATGACGTATATCACTGTATTTCAAAATGACTGAAGTAAAGCCTGATGCTTTGAATTGAGTGTCGATTGGACTTTGTGCGGTCAAAGATTGGATTGAGATGTGGACAAGAGGAGGCCGCCCCGACGTTCCAGGGGACAGATATATCGCGAGCGTCCTGGTGCGAGGATCGGCATTTAGTACTCTAAAGTTTTTTATTTTAGAGAAGTATCTGTTACAACATTGTCTAAGAGAAAAGCGTCATGGCCTTTCAACTAGAGGATGGACAGATCGGTCCGGAGACCCGTGCGATTGCGGAAAAGGAACTTAGGGAGACGCCGGAAAACGTGAAGAATGGAATCGAAGCTTTGAGAAAACTTATAGAGGGTGAGTACTTTTCTCGTGGAATACTTTGTATTAAAAGATTAAAAATTGCTAACAAATTTCACGAAATTTACACACTCGTAGTTGTACGTAAATAAGCTATTTCTGTACTAAAGATTGCGTAGGGTATCTTAATTCGTAAACTAAATTATTATTCTGCAATTAAATTGTTTTCCTTTCATTTAATATACAAATTGCAGAACTCGTTTTTTTAATACAAACTTTCATGAGTCTTTAACGGCTTTATCATTTTTCCATTTTGTTGTTCGTATAACCAACTGAAATTGTGTAACGCGATTCGGTATAACTACAGGAAATACAGTTTAACTGGGAGCTCAGGGTCACACACTGGCCGTCAAGATAACCTTATGTTTATTCAAGAAGTCTACTTTAATAATTTCAAACGGTTTATAATTTGCAATAATTATAAGTAGAAGTCATTTCAAGATTGGTTAATACAATTTCACAAATTCGTTCAACGTTGTTCCTAATCAATCGTTATTCTGCTTCTTCAAAAGAAATAAAAAGTTATCAAGAAACGAATAAAGTGACAAAGAGATATTGACATGTGCGTTCATTAAACTTATGTTTTACTGCCAATGATCTTTCTCTCTGGTATTTCCTTTTTTTTCGAATATCTGCTCAATATACTATATATGTATTCAACACGCAATGATAATACAGCAGATATAAAATATATAAATTCCACGTTTATCAATCATGAGAAAAGCATGGATAGATTTAATAAAAATACAATTAAAAAATTATTAAAATATATATAGCTCAAATATTTTATATTTATGGTACAATTACTTCCAGATGGTGCATTTGTACTGAATAACCTCATATATACGGTATTTTATTATACAAGATTATTCAGTCCAAACGCACAATTTGAAGTTAGCGTACCTATTTGATTCTTATGTTAAAAACCATGTTCAGGTGGTGCGTTTGGGTTGAAAAATCCGGTAAATCGACGTTCCGTATTAAAAATTATTTGGATATTAATCAGTCAGGTAGATAGGAGCTTCGTTAAGGCACTATTATTTATATAAATTAAAAAATCGTCCATAAGCATCGTTTATCACAGGTCGATTCAATTCCGTAAAGTTTTCATCAATTTACGATACAAAATTGTTGCTATAAATTAAAAACACGATCTTTGAAAAAAAAATCGGAAAATAAAAATGCCTAAGGATGACTATAGAGAGGATCCATTAAAGCATGTAATTTCGTAAATTCATTTGGACATCTATTGTCATTTCGTATCCATTACTTGCACGTTATCGTCATTTTCATATCACTGTACATACCAAAGCTCATATGGGCACTTAACGTATATATGCACAAGACACAAAGGAAATCATCCTTCATCTGGTACCAGAAATTCTTTGTATTGCTTATTAGTTAATACAGTCGTCACGCAAAGTCAAAAGTTCATATGATTCACTTCACAATCACTCTTGGCTCGTCTTTTTGGTATAACAAGCATTAAAAAACGATACTTGCATAATATGCATATATTTTGATATCACCGTTATCAGCATGTTGTCAAAGTGCATTATAACGTATTAAATCTAGCATGTACGTCATAATTTGATAATTAATATATGTGCTCGGGATATATCTTTTTATCAGAAATATTATTGGACGTAAATTCAGATTGATTGTACGTTTCTCTTTGTTCTTTGATAATGGAGTTTGACGTGCTCAGCGGTGAGCACAAATTTCTGAAGTGACTCGATGATGTCATCGACTTGGAATTGAAGTCCATTTACAGTAAAACATCAGATATAAATATCACACAAAGGGAACTGTTGTCTTCTATTGTTATTATTAAGAAGCAAAGATTCTTTTTTTTAAACAGCATTTTTTTTCCCGCCAATTTCAGACGACCCGAGCATCTACTACAAGACCAACGATGAATTCTTGACCATCTTCCTTAGACCCTGCAAGTTTTATGCACAGAGTGCGTATGAGTTGCTGAAGAGGATTGCCGATTTCAAAGAGAAAAATGCTGCACTCATTGACAATTTAATGCCCGCTGATGAGAAACAGTCCTTCCTGGAGAACAACGTTGTCAACGTCCTTAAGAACAGGGATCATAAGGGACGAAGAGTTCTTATCGTGAACGTTGGAAAATCATGGGATCCTTCAAAAGTCACGTGCGATCAGCTGTTCAGAGTTTTTTATTTGATTCACGAATTGGCTATGTTAGAGCCTGAATCTCAAGTAAGATCATTGTTAACGTGAAACGGATAGTTCAATAATTTTAGTCGCTGATATTTAATTTTATACTAGTTTTTTATTATCGATAACATAAAATTAAAATTCATTTTTCTACTACGTCGACTGTCATACCGTTTATCTTGAACAGTCACTTTGAACTGAAGCACGAAGTGTACTTTGTGCTCCGATAAGGAAACGATCGATATAGCTTACTTTATCGATGAACAATCGAAAGTCCAAAGCCAAGATTGATCCATATCGCGGTCACGTGAGAAAAAATCTTTAAGGTTACTTGCCTAGGTTAATGGTGGCTGATAAGAGGAATAAACTGTATTTTCATTTAACTTAATAATATCGACGTGATATTATGATTATTTAAGCGTAATATTTTTTTAACAAATTAATTAAGATTGATCTTTCTTATTGATTAATTATTCATACGCCTAGATCCGTACTATTGGTCTAGATGATCGAAATAATTCGTATAAGAGATCAAATGACTTTTTATAATTTCCTCTTACAGTTGAACAGTTCACTCAGTGTATATAGATATATAAATATTTATATAATTTAGATAATTTGGAATTTATTGTCAACTTTTTCTTTCAGGTACGTGGAGTCGTAGTAATAATGGATTTCGATGGTTTATCAATGAAACAAGTTTTGGGACTGACGCCATCATTCAGTATGAGACTTTTGAGTTTCATTCAAGACGCCATGCCACTTCGGCTTAAGGAGGTAATTAAATAAAATTTTTCTTAATTTCCAAATCGTCATTTTTATATTTCTCAAATTAATATTTCATTTTGATTTTGTAGGTTCACATTGTCAAGCAGCCGTTCATTTTCAACATGGTATGGGCCATGTTCAAACCGTTCATTAGGGAGAAACTAAAGAGTCGCATGTTCTTCCACGGAACGAAAATGTCATCACTACACAACTACATGGTACCAAGTCATTTGCCAAAGAACTACGGGGGCGAATTGCCTGAGATTGATTATCGCGGTGCTGATTGGTATCCGACATTGATAAAGTGCGAGGACAAAATAAGAGGTCAGAGGAAACACAAAAAAGAAATCAATTAACAATTCAATTTAGTCTGATATATACACGGTTATTAAGGGCCATTGAATCAACTAAAGATGATTCTATCAATTTGATTTTTATTAACCTCCAGACCACCTGACACCTTTATACAGGCGCAGAACGCGCTGCTAGACTTTCATTACTTATTCAATCACTTCAGTAAGTC
>JARQSV010000435.1:74638-121354 GCA_030142285.1 Calameuta idolon
TTTTATTCCATCCAACTATGGCTAACTAGTTGTTATTTTACGTGGCGCGAAATTCAAAAAGTCAGTGTACAAAATCGCATTTATACGAAATCCGTATACGACTTGAAAGTCGACTGAGATGCGAATAAGTACGTTCGCCTAATGACGAGTGAGAGGGACAGTTTTCTCCCTGGTATTTCCCACACAGACAGCACGTTCCCAGATAAACCAGTTCTTTCTTTGAATTTTTCTTATTGCCATGGAAAAATACTGGCCACGATTCTCGTTATTTGTTATTCAATACGAATACAAGGAGCGAGTACCTAGTACAGTGACAATTCTTTTTTTTTTGTATTTTTGCTTTTAAAAAGATAATTGTGATTTCGAAAATTTATCTATTTTTATCCCTGAGTATTTCAGATGTTAGGCAATCATTTCTTGGAGGATTGTCTCTTACGATTTGATTCTACCCTGTAAACTTTTGCTTCTCGTCGACTCATTGTGTAATTAAAAGTTTTAATTATAGAAAAATGTCATTAGACAAATAATATATTACCCAGCAGTATAGCGTACCTATATATTTGCTTAGTATATAGCTCATACGTGTAGGTGAGGAGTATAATTAAATATCTTCTTTTGCACTGGCCTGTATCGTAAAGCTTCTGCGTGTCGTGGTTGTTAAAAAATTCAAAAACTGCAAGTTTTCGAGAGGCCCAAACGGTGGATTGCAAAAGTGGTCGTCACGCGGAAGTCAAAATATATCCAGCGACATTTACTTATGACAACGGCATAGTAACAATACTGACTGCATTACACTCATTTTACTTGTTAATGCTTTATTCTAATAATCATACGATATCCGCAACCGGGAATGGGAATTATTCATTCTGTTCTGCAATCAATAATAATTAATGATGAATTAATTAAAATAAGTTTTTTGTTTTGTTAATTTTTCGCAATGCCTTGTCTTTTTTGGCTATTAATAAGTAATTACGTTACGCAGGTGAACCTGGTTTGGTAGTACCGGAAGAGGAGGAGTATTTGATAAAGTTTTTAAGACCATGCAAGTGGTATGCTAAAAGTGCTTTTGAATTGGTAAGTTTTTAAAGACCATTTGTGTATTATCAATACTGAGGAGAAGATTATTTGATAATTTTTTTTTTATATCGCAGATGAAACGTTTCTATAAGTATCGATTGTCCCATCCACGTATTTGCGAAGGTCTGTTACCCAGTAAGGAGAAGGCGATCTTAGCTTCCGGCATCCTGACGCCACTTCCGTTACGCTGCAACAGCGGCGAGAGAATTCTCTTGCTCGAAAGTGGACGAAAGTGGAAGCCAAAAGAAATAAGTTTGGAACAAATTTTCAAAGGGGTTATGTTGGCCCTAGAGGCAGCAATGGCAGAGCCAATGACTCAAGTAAGTGAATGTCTCTAAACAGAAACAAAGAAATTGTGAAACAGGTGGCAGAAAAATTTGAACGACCGATGGTAATCAGCAGCCATTTCGAGAGCTTCGTACAAACCTGATAAGAGCATATCGTCGCTAAGCAAGCAAGAAATTATCATTTTAACGCGATTCAATTATTAAAAGCTCAAAAAGTAATCTTATCGAAACAGATGAAGAAATTCTTTTTTCTTTAAGGTCGCCGGTGTTCGTGTTATTTTGGACATGGATGGTCTCTCCTTGAGTCAAGTGACGTACTTTACTCCAAGTTTTGCAAGCGCTGTGGTCGAATGGGTACAGAAGTGTTTACCATGTCGCCTTAAGGGAGTGCACATTGTGAATCAGCCTTATATTTTCAATATGGTCTTCGCCATCTTTAAACCCTTCTTCCAGGTGCTACCCGAGAACATGTATTTATATTATATCAATTGAACTCTGCAAGGTACTAATTGTTTTGTACTGCACCTTTAGGAAAAGCTAAGAAAGCGGCTGCATTTTCATGGAAGCGACCGAGCAAGTCTACTCCCCTTTATCGACGCGAAAGCTTTGCCAACTCAGTATGGAGGACAGCTTGAATTGCCTTCGGAGCCACTGGGCGAAAGCCTCTGGGAATACTTTTGCACCTATGAAGAAGACTTTCAAGGTATCGACTTTCCTCAGGATGCGAAAGAGTGCGTCAAGCACGAACAATACTTAGAATTGGTGGCTACACGGATATATAATTAAATAATACAATTCTACTTTAATTTGTGATTTCAGTATCGCAGAACTACGGATACGTGTCCAGTACGTAGTTAGAATAAATCTGATGGGTCTGCTGGGATCTCAGAATGGAACATATTTCCGGTGCTGGATTGGAGTAAATTCTCCGTATGAGGTGAACGGGGCATATTATTCCAGCGTTTATTTCAAGAGACAATACATTTGATAAGAAAATATATGTCATTGCCTTGATGTTTTATTAAGACTAAAATCTAGAGAGTCTGAAACTCAATGATGTTTTACATTGGTTCGCACAAGGCAAAAATACTTGTAGAAAAATAAAGAGAAGATGGGGAAGAGAGGGGGGGAAGGGGAGTGGAACAAAGATAATTCAATACGATAAAAGCATACCCTTCGATGAAAGGCATCAATCAGAAATAATATAAATAGGTAAATTAAAATACATGAGATTCGGTCCCTTACATAAACATTGTTACAGATAAAAACAAATAGTCACAGCTACGATTGTCCGTGGAGAAAAAAAAAACGAACTTATGTCATTCTCACAGGTATCCCTGTAAGAGTAGTAGCCATCGCGTACATTTATTTCTTCTTGTAACCGTATGAGTTGATAGCTGAAATATAGAAAATCAGATTGTTAAAAAAAAAAATCATGAAAAGATCGGAAAAGATTATAGAATCTTATAAAGCATATAGGGTAATTCCGGTTACGGATTAAACAAACGAAAACAGCCTCCAGGATACTGTGAATAATTCATAGTGAGGTCTATCCTTACCCTCGTATTCCTTGTCGCACATAAGCAAAAGCTCCAACCACTGAGGTCCTGTTACCCTCGGGATCTGGAGGGTTCCGCCGTAGCATTCCGGAAGACATTTTGGCGACATATACTGATGCAACGAATTACGGTCTGTACCGTGGAAGATGATCTGAAGCGAGAAGATGTACCCACTTTATATAAAGATGTCTACTTGCATACACATATGCTCAGACGGTTGCATACGTTTAGGCGCACCGGAAAGTATTGAATTTCAATAGGAATTCGAACTCACTCTGCTCTTTAGCTTCTCTCGAAGGAATGGCTTGAATAGCGCAAACACCATGTTGAACACAAAGGGCTGGTTTACAATATGAATATTTTTTATTCTCAACGGCACACTGTCCTGAAGCCAATCGACTATCCTCTTGGCGAAAGGCGGCGTGAACTGCCACGTCTGCTGCAGGGAGAGACCATCCATATCGAATATGACGACTGCACCAGCTATCTGGGACGATGGTTCTAAGGTAGCGGCCTCTAGGTAGAGAACACATCCCTTGAATACTTCATCAAGACTGCATTTATTGTGCTTCCACTTTTTGCCTAATTCTATTATCAGAACGCGACGACCATGCTGATCCCTGTTTGGTAAGACTTGTAGGATATTCTGCTCAAAGATGTTCTTTTCACGACTTGGTTTTAGACCCTCGTAGACATTGGAGTGTTTTTGTTTAAAACTGTAGTAATTCTTGATCAGTTTCAGTGCCGACTCCGGGTAATACTTGCAGGGCCTCAGGAACCTGATGAGCCAGGTATCGTTGTCCAGCGGACAGTGGAGATCGGTTTCAGCTTTTTGCGAAACAGACAAAATACACATATAATAAAAAAGCGACCTAGTGATTTCGAAAAAAAAAAAAAAAAATTATCTGAATTTACCTTTAAGCAATTCTCTTAATCGCTGTATTCCTTCCTTCTGCGCTTCCGGCGTCTCTCTGAGCTCCTTTCTGGCGACTTCCTGCAACTCTTCGCTGGGTGGTCCAAGTTCGAACTCCAAAGTGAAGTCCCCCAGTTTAATGAAGGGCAATTCATCCATGTCGGTCAGCATCGTGGCTGCAACCAAGAAGAGAATATTTATTGATTGGGAATTTTGTCAAGAGGACAATTGCGTTAAGAGACGATAAATCGACTATTGGAATTCTAGCATAAAATGGCGATTGAAAACAATAGGTAGTTCGCGATTCGCCTAAACGCTCCGACACATAGAGCAGCTCTTTTCGCTTTGATACGGTTGAATAATTTTTGACAGAAAAACTTAATCGTTCAGTACGCGGCTCAATGGATACTCCCAGAAAGGAGTTAATCGACTGGCACGCTCTCTCTCTCTCTATGTGTATATATATATATATATATATATTGTCAGCCGAGTGACTCTCGGTAAACATCGGATTAGCATGTCGCGAAATCACTGTTTGATCCGGTGACTAATACTGTTCATGACTAATTGCCCTTCGCACACGAATATGCGAAAGAAAAATGGATTAGTTTAAAGGATACGTCCGACTTCCATGAACGCGACAAATTATTTGAACACGTCGCTACACTAACTTCGTGGAAACGAGACTTTGTCTGACTATGAAAACATCATAAAGCTAATGTCAAATGGTTATATAGTAAACCTGACAGTTAATTTCACGGTAGAAGCGCAAATTAAATAAGTAACTATTATTTATACTTGATCACAGAAATTCATGCAAATTCATATAACTCAATCATTAAGCATTCTATTAAAAGACGTATAATAACTTCGTGAAGATTGATAGATGAATTATCTCTGTAATTTGTGTGTGTTACGTCTGAAGAGATTCGCGTGTAATTTGATTTAACGGAGAAACCTTGAATTTTGTACTTTTATAAAGGAGTTAATTGGAAGACCTTGAAAAATCCTTATCGGTTACGAATTCTTATCTAGCCATAACTCACGATGAAAATTTTAACAGTCTAAAGAATAGGGCAAGAACTATCACTATTATATTCAGTGACGCTTATAGGGTTACGTTATATGAATATTATAAGTTCACAAAATATATTTGGTCTGGAAAACTATCGAGTAGGTCCTTGGTGTTATTTGAAAGACGTAAAGCATCCGTGTATCTGTGAAAGCCAAATACAGGGAAACTGTAAAAATTTAATTGGGTAAGAAATTGAAAAAAAAAAAAAAATCTTCAATCGCTTCGCTGTAAGAGGTATTAGTCACGCATTTGAAAACAGTATAATTAACCACGTATTCCAATATGATAAAACCGACACTTCACGACGTATTTTCATGAGCGACAAAAATGATTGTGAAGAAGAGCGATAAGAGGAGAAAGAGAAAACCGGTAGTTCACATCCGTAGAAGATAAAGTGGTGTAAATATGTACATAGAGAAATAGTACATTACGTCACTAGGGAGGAAAGTGCGTGATTTTCGCCGAGTGCGAGGTTCGCTGCACGACGAGCACGAGGTGAAAATCCGCGCCTCCTCCCGTGTGGAATATATTACTTTTTACCCGAGTAATATTAAAATAACCATATTTTTATGCCTGCAACGGTACAATGCTGCAATATACAGGTGTATGTTTACTTTGTATGTTTCTTTTGTTTAGTTTTTTTCTTCCGGCAATCATTACTTTTTTACCCTCAATTTTACTTTTTTCCCCGCAAAATCACTTTTTTCCCCTCTGGTCAAAAATTTATTACTTTCCGTCCGCGTTGCAGGGATGGAATAGGGTTGTTTTATCGTAGTCGGGTAAAAAGACTATATTTCTATCTGATACACACACGAAGGTAGTGATGGTAACGCAACAAATTGACTAGAGTTACTCGAACGGCGCTCATTTTTTAAAGGGAACTTCAAACGTCCTGAACACTCGATACGGTTCTTATGTAACCTGCGGTTAATATGGAGCCTGGTAAATTCCAGTATGGAAAAATATAGTGAACGGTAGGTATTGACGTTCTGATTGTAAAGAGTTGAGAGAGACAGAGAGGGAGAGCGATAAAAGAAGGGAAAAACTCAAGAGCATCGGACAAGGCGAACCTCATTTCTTTTCGGACGTCTTTTTCTCGTCGTCCCATTGAAACCAGACAAGGATTTGATTCTGGTAGACAGCGCCGAATTGAAACAATAAAAAATCCTATGTAGCTTGTTGCGATAAAAAAAAAAAGAAAACGATATGTTACGATAAAAAAAATGGCTCCACGGGCACAAAGATCAAGGTTGCCGAGAAGCATCAAGGAGAGTAGCTCAGAGGAATAAAATTATGTGCTGGAAGAATGTTACCGTGTCACTGGATTATATATTTCGTGTTATCCTTTCGAGCTACGAAATGTTATTTTCCTTTACTCTTCTTACGTATCGCGCTGTTACGCAATCTCATAATAGCGGATCCGTCAATGTCATTTGTTTATAGGTGCTGAAATTGTATACTCGTACGTAAGATTTATTTGTGTCAGCTGCAGCCCCATCAGTGTTTCTGGAATTCATATGTGAGCTGACGATTGCCGTTACGCGATGTAAGTTTTGCGAACGCAATGTTTAATAAGCATCGATATCGTGAACGCGAGAGTCGTTAATGAAGTATTTGCAAAATCGCGCGTTGGGATTTTCAGAATGCGATCACGGAAACAAATAAGAGGACGCAAGACGAAAGAGAAAGAAATAAATAAAAATGTATAATATTGGCAAATTTCATCAATTTTTTTTTTTTTTTGTTAAATTATTTTCAAATAATCGACAAGCATCGTAGGATTTATTGCATATCATTTTTGGAAGTCACCGAATTTTATTATTTCGTTGTAATAATTATTATGTTTTTATCAATTTTATTGTCCTTAATTAACATATTAAGGAGTATTCGCATGCATGCCCTGTTTATTGACGCAGACAGCACGTTGAGTTGTTTCAGTTCAAGGATAACGTCTTCTTTATTGAGATGAAGAATTTTTATGCAACGTTGATAGATGTGCGAAAATAATGTGATTATCATTCCTTTTTTTTTGTTGTTATGGAAAATTGCAACAGTTGCAAAAGTAAAAGAAGTGCTGAACAGCGTGAACTGAACTGAAGAAACATTTCCGCGTGTTTATCGATGCTCTTTAAGAATTCATATTAAAATTATAGTCGGACATCGTGTCCATTATTATTTTCATAGTAGCGACGTTGTCACCGTTTGCGTAACTCAATCGCAATTGCTTTGCAAGCAGTAATTTTGTATCTGGATTTTAATTTGTTTTGAGCAGCAGATTGGCTATACGAATTAAAACCATTAGTCATCAAGAGTACGATTATTTAATACGTAAGGATTTATTGGTGAAAAAATCACTTTCATCGACATAATAATTTTGAGAATTATTAAGTAAAAGTATTTTTCGAAATTTCGTAAAGCACAAAATGTATCGTTCGACGCTGAACGTATAGTCGACGTATTCGCTGATTTGAGAATTCGATAACTTTTCAATTTCCCGCGCTTTTCCGTTACCTTTAAAATTCATGGCGATTTACTTGCCTAGCGGCTAGTCGACTTTACCCTCCGAGCACGTTACGTGTCTCTCCTTGTGTCTCTTCAGGCCGCATTTTCACGTTACTTTCAAGTCGCTACGTATGTCTGCTTTGTGTGACGAGTCGCGCGAGAAACCAGCTATTACAAATTTGCCAGGACAAGGAGTTCATGCGCGTTCACACGTAAGAATCACGGGACTAACGTGGAAGTGAACTTTCTAAAGCATCGTAGCACGAAACAATACTTTAAACGTGTGTGACGGGCATGAATATCTACATGAAAAGGCGGCTTAACGATTGTCGACACGTCACATAAGAGCAAGTCACATGACATTACGATACTACCTTATACATATACATAATAATCAAAAGGCTGTCACACGTTACTTCAATGCAACGTCAACGGTTTTCTTTAAATTTCTTTTTAGGTTACTTACGTGCATTTCGAGACATATTTACTTCTTCCCTCTTATACCAACGATATATATTCTAACACTGACTTAAGTCTTATGCCCTAGTACTACTCAAACACACTGATGCAATTGCAAATGGCATTCACTGTATATTTATACTGCATGTAGGAGAGTATCGCTTCGACGCACGAATCTCACCAAAATGTAACCTCAGTCTACGCGTCGCCCACTCTTATACTTGTATGCATTCCCCAAGCGGCCTCAGGGTCAGAAAACATGGAGACTGGTGATTTTTCCAAGAGACTTGCTTTATACGTTCGGTACGTGACGTATTGTCAATTTTATTGTCATTCCCATCCTGTCGCGTGCACGTATTCGAGGTACGAGATGCAATTTAATTTTCGCTGTATGAAATAGCTCTTTCATGATATCAAAGAAGATCGTGTTGTGTGAACGTGTTATACGAAATTTCGTTACTATTCAAAGGGGAGCGATGATCGATGTGATAATGTGATAAAAATTTACCTGAGAACTTCGAAAAACAATTGTATTTCTGAATATCGTTATGTCACTCATAAGCGACCTTGTCACTAATGATGACTTGCGATTACGTTATCGTATCGTATATATAAATAATTCCCATATATTGACAAAATTTAATAAAAGTAATACACTCATTGACTTTTAATCATTGAAGTATAAAATCAGTTTTAAAAAATTCATCTCCTATTATAACGTCCACGTGAAAAATGCATTAGCCGTTATCGCAGCTAGAGATCTAAGAAAACCTCATTACAAATAACTTGTAGAAAGTCAGTAAGGACTTTAAATAGACAAGACATCGTGACAAAGGATCATTTAGTGGTAAAATATTATTTTTCAAATTCTCAACGTAAATAGTCTCGAGCAAAACTTAACCTATAACCTACAAAAGCATCAATAGATACAAAAAATAATAATTAACCAATAAAACTTTCTTGCTTTATCATCAATTTACTTATTATCGCTTTTGACTAACCTGTGATCGATTCTTTTCAGGCTTCCTTTTTATCAGTTACGATACAAGCCGACTCGTCGTTAATTTTTGGAAAATTATCCGACACCTGGCTCACTCGTCCTCGAGTCCTGGCCAGACGTTGACGTGCACCTACCGCTGTTTATTAAGAGCGAATGTACACGCGACACGAAATCATTGACAATCGAATAATGTGTAAGCCTATTCCAAGCCTATATAAACGTAAAGGGGATCCCACATATGAGCTCTGACCCTCGGAGGCCTTACTTCCCCCTTCTTCACACTGCTCTCAACATATGTGGTGGCAGCACAGTGCAAATCATTTAAAATTTATACAGCATTTATAATTTCGTATAAGCGACTGTTTCTCACTTAGTTCAAGCTTTATGCACACATACAGTATTTACTCAAGCAGTATACATGCTCTCGCATTCGTATACCAGTACGTATAACTGGTATCGTTATTAATAATACTAGTTAACAAGGGAGATCGATCGGACCGAAGTACTTTATACTCTTGTTATTAAAGTGGGGGGGGGTCTGAGGTTAGGAATGGTCAGGGATAACAAGTTTTTCGAAACTCGAAATATTACTTGTGACGTAGATATATACATATATATATACATATATGTAAACGGATGTGTTCATAAATTCATATTCTAAATACCATATAATTTAGTTTGTTGTTATGCTCTTCAGTTGGTTGGGAATTGGTCCTTCTGGAAAAACACATGACTCGTGGATACCTTACTTTTTAGTTGCCTTTGACGTTCCTTCTTCTGCGAGTTCTTTGGACGATACTCAAATTCTGTTGAAAACTGGTTGTCACGCGACGTGGTATTTTTCGAGGGATTAATATTTGCTTGTCATGTAGGTCCGGTTGACTATACTTGGTTCACCTGGGGAATCCTCTTCAAACATAAAGGACCTTGTCTTCGAAGATGACGATACCATGGTTCTTAAGAGACTCCAGGATTCTGGAATTATATGCTGGAGTCGTTCTAGACCCTGCATAGTACCCGGTATAGTATTTCTTAATAGTGGTAATACTATATGTCGCTCCAGTGGATGATCTTGAATGTACTAATAAAATTCTAGCGAGGAACTGCAGACGAGTGGAAACGTCGAGTGACACAATTCAAGAAACTGTGAATCCAGGTTAGCAGTGAACTGGAGGTACAGCTAATATCCTGAGGGCCTAACAGGAAGAACAGGGTTTTAATTTATCTCCCTTGGAAAGATTTGAGATCAGCAGGTACCTCCGTTCTTAAAATATCTTTTTCAAATCTCTCCGCCATTCTTTTTCTCCGTGTCCCAACACACTATATCACTCGCTCAGACGTATGTTAATTATTCTCACAATCTAAAAAATTCCATTTAACTTGCCGTAGAGACGTGGCTGCTGAATTTTTGAATTATGCGTTTATATGAAAACAGAAACACCCACTGGCGTATGGATTAGCTGTGTTTATTACGTAAGGACCGCAGTACCGTAAGATCTTGACGTAAATTTATAAAATCGCGAAGCTCGACATCTTCGTCATTACCAAGAACGAAATTACCTTTGAACCTGAAGTACAAAGAACGAGGATACGTGGAACACGTTCCTTCGCTGATCGACAGATTCTTTAAGGTTATGTAAAAAAAAAACAAATTTCTTTAAGTTATACCTATTATGCGCAAGTAAATGCGTATGTAACAGTCGTAGAGGAACTGACGGGAGCCATAGATAAAAAGTCAAATGAATAAATGTATGATATTAACCACGTGTTTTTTGATTCAGCACAGCAATGACGTCTACTGTATCCATTTGACGTAATATTCGGATATCTCGCAATCGCCCATTATGATCCTGACTAGGATCACGACAAGAGCTGCCGGCCCTGATCGTCGTATAAAATCATTAAATATTATTTAATATTTAATCCTCGATTATGCACTCTACGCAAGATCTGCAAGAGAGCACGTAATAATATTGTACCAAGAAAGTGGTGGCTTAAAAAAAAAAGCCTATGGGAAATATCAACATTAAGCACCAATAGCTTCAACGATTCATCACGTAATGATTTATGGCTCAAAGGCAACGCAATCCCAATGAGCAGTAGGAGACTGTCTGTAGGTCTAAGAGTTAAATAAAGGCGAGAGTAGAAAGGTGATTGCGCCAAACGTTGCAACTTTCTCGGCATGGATCACAAACGCGGAAGCCATAACAATTTCGCTGCCGCTGAACCAGGCTTTAGCGCACAGATCAGTCTGTTTAGGTTCACTCGTGAGTGATAGTCGGTACCGTTGAACCAAGTCGTCGGATCTGATTTTGCTTTGGTGAGTCGGAATCTGAAAATTTGGGCTTGACATTAAAAGCAGAGAGTCAAAAATATCGACGTTAATATAATTCAAAGAAAGCGGTAGCACCGGTGTGAACAAATAATTCTTAAGAATTTTCCATAGAGAAAATTGAAAATTTTTTCTTTAATTCAAATCAACCTGTATTATTTATCTTGGTAACCGAGTGTTGCGTCTATATGCAGAAAACAGTATGCGCATACAAGTATGCATTTTCGTGCATATGCACTATATGGTGCATCTTATCTAAATTTTTATAAATCTCAAAATGAATGAAGCCTAACCGAAGCATCCGGTAGTTTTTACAGTATTAAACCCTTTTGCTTTAGACTTTGTCTCTACGTGAATGTCATGTATAAACATTTCGTATTATAAGCACACGTACACGCGTCTCTAGCCATGCATGTATATAGATATAGTGATCGATGTAGTTAGTGAAAGCACCAGTCCGTGGATGCAACAGGGTGACCCTGACCAGCTTTCGTAACCGGCGGTTACTTTGGGAATGGAGCGTAAAACCTTTGTATACTCTACAGCCATACCGGCTATTCTTCACGAGATAAGAATCGAATAATTTGATGTAACAAGTAAATTCGATGTACGTACAAAAATAATTTGTTTCATACGGATGCACATTTAAGATTAGTACAATTTAGAGGCTCAAAGTCCAGGAGCATTAAATTTCTTCATTAGCAGACCATTATTCCTTAAGAGACACGCATGACGTTCAAAAGTCGTCTTCTAGACGTCCCAGTGCAACGCAGGCTTTCCTTTCGGGCGACTCGAAGACGCATTAAAGATTTACGAACTGTCTGGATTCTTTTCCTTTCCTTTATTATTATTCAACTTATTAATTCTCTTCGCTATTATTTTGCGCAGCAAAAGACCAGCGTACACGTTTCACAAGGTCTTACCCGGTAAGAGGGAATTGCGTTTTCATTCCAGCACGTTACAGTCGTGGTGCATATCTGCGTAAAGTCAGTTGCATCACGCCCTTTCGACAGTGACTGTTGCACTGGGAGTTGCTTGCTGCAGTTTGCAGTCGCTGCGTGCTTGTATTTTCTTTTCGATATCGATATTAATCGTTGTCCGATATATCGCCTGACGACAAACGTACTTCCTGCGGAAGCGATCGCAACGTTAGAAATACAATAGTCGAAATTACTCATAGATTCGAGAGTTTAGAAAGCCGAGGAAGTTTCGTAAAAGTATTAACAGTGTTGGGTTACGAAGGCGCCTGTACGTGTGACTGAATCGAATCAATGTTAGTGACGCCCGTCCTATTATTTTTGTCTCTTTCCTTCGGTTCTCGAAAGGATTACTAAGAAGTTCAAATACACTTGGATTTCACGAGTGTACAATATTATTATTATCAATAACATCGGTTGACGTATATCGGTCATTCGGGTAACTTCGTGAAAGATCGCCAAGCACAGAAAGAGGATCGGGCCTGATCGAATGCTGTCTGAAGTATTTACAAGTTTCTATACCGACGTAAGAGGGTCGCGCAATGGAAACAGAAAAGTCAACAGTGACGGACAAGGAATCGAAATTGAATGTAAAATCAGTCGAGGAGTCTAACGAGATCGTTTTGTGTCTAAAGAAGTCGGACGATCGAGGAAGCGGGAAATTTGAAAGTCAGGAAGAGGAATCGAGCGAGCGCCTAGCGGGGGCCAAGGAATCCAACTGTACTGAGAATCCCTGCGATTCTGTAATATCGACTGATAACGGGGAGTCGAAATTGTCATTGTCGAATGACGTCACACGGGAATCCCTCGAAGCAAGCGAATCAATAATAAAAATGCCACGATCCAGCGCCACAGAGAAATGGGACGACGAGGAGCTCACGTTGAACCTGGAGGAACCGTCGCCGGAAGTGATGGAGTACGCGAGACGGGAACTCGGCGAGACGGAGGAAGTCAAGTGCCTGACACTGCAGGAACTACGGGACATGATATACGGTAATTAGAATTTATAGACTATAGTTCAATGGAATGAGAATCCTTCACGGTTCACACGAATGACGTATCGTCGATGCAGAGCGCGGCGAGTGCCTGCCGAATAGAATGGACGACGCCTTCCTGATCAGATTTCTACGAGCCAGGAACTTCAACGTGCATCGTGCACATCGATTGGTAAGTCGTAAAGAAAAGAAAAAAAAAAAAATCGAACGACAAAACGTCAATAACAATAATCCATAATGAAAATAAATTTATGACCAAAGATTTAATTTTCATTAGACACTGTAACGATACAGTCGTCTCCTTCGTAACGCGATTAACGATAGGACATACGAAATCGTAATTATTTCATGTTTACATATTCAGGTGCTAATGTCAAGGTGAATCGTATTAATTTTTATGACGTAATTAAAGAGAGAAATAAAAATATCATTGAACGTTTCAAAAGGCAGGCAACTTTATTCTCCAAATATGGAACCTTGCCTACTACCTAGTTCTCAACCAGCGACAGTAATGCTTCTCACTCGGAGACCGGTATACCGGTCGTCAAAATTCAAAGTTGTCGTTGATCGAGTTTTACGAGATAAATTCCACGTGTTGATCCGTCATTCGCGTATAGCGGATACAAAAATTATAATTCGACGAGATAAGCAGCCTTCCACCTGCGCGCGTTAAATGTAACAAAGTATAAATAAATGACCATGACGAACTTAAGCTAATGAGAAATTCATACTTTCGAAACGCTTATGTAACGATCGTAATTGCCGATCTAAGAAATTACACGGGATCGAAGAAAACCTGCATAGACGCCTGTGACAAGGAAGTATCGGTACTCTATGCACGCTGATCGCCATAAGAGTCCGAGACGAAGAGAATGAAAATTGTATTATACAATAATGTATACTCGTGTCATTCAAACAGATAGTCAACTACCTCAGCTTCAAGGAAGAACATCCTGATATCCATCGGGACGTGAATCCTTTGAAGATGCGACACATTGGTGACGATGATCTGATGACAGTCCCTGCCTACAGGACTCAGTGTGGTCGAAGGATGATGATATATCGAATGGGTAATTGGGATCCCAGGAAATATCCGATAGAGGAAATATTCAAGGCCACCGTTATCATATTGGAACTAGGTATACTGGAGCCTACAGCACAGGTTTTGGGTGGCGTCGTCATCTTTGATCTGGAAGGTATCACGATGACTCATGCATGGAGTATAACGCCACAGGTACAGTGTTACCGTAATTAAAAATAAATATGTATATTGTTCGTATTAAAAGTGATTATAATTTTCTTAATTATTTTACTTCAGGTAGCAAGTATGGTCTTGTCTCTAATGGTGACGGCGTTTCCGATGAAAACCCACGCGATTCACATACTTCATCAGTCCTGGGTATTCGACGCCATTTTTACAGTATTCAGGCCACTGATGGACTCTCGAATGCGCGACAGGATATTCTTCCATGGAGATGACATGGAGAGTCTCCACCGACACGTGTCGCCAACGTCGCTACCGAAAAAGTACGGCGGTACCCGGGCCGAGTTACCCTATCACATGTGGTTTGACGCACTCAGTAAAATACCTAGAGTCGTTAAGGAAATGCATCAGCTGGGTTATGTCATCCCTGAGGAAATATTAAAAACAATTCAGGACTAAATTGAATATGGGTTATCGATGGGGATCGATATTTTCGTCGAGTAGCTTGTACGATCGATATCATTAATTTTCACGTGTCCTTTCCTCCTGCACTGTTTATTCGACTTTTGTGATAAAAGCGCCGTTTACATGCAATTTATATGTCTCTTTCGCCTGCTAATGGTTCTTTTTATTTATTCCCATTCAGCTAAACTCGTATTGGCGTCGCGTCTGCGAGCGCCACGAAATTGCGTCTGATAATCGACCAGAGGTTCCACGGTACGTCGTATCCATACTGAAATTCTGTATACACAGTGTTCAGAATGTAGGTATAGTTACAAGTTAAACAGACGTATAGAGTGGAGGAAGAAGTATAAGAAAAATTATAGTGACGTACCTGGTAACTTGGTAGCCGATGCGTACAGTGGTTATTAGCCTGGTACACTCCGGTTGATAAGTATGGTTTATTCAAGAAGTTCTAGAAGAGGAAGTGGAGTAGAATATCGCGGAAAAGTATCCTCGAATTGTAGCCAGAGGACTTGGTATTCCGCAAAGAGCAGGATTCTTGGAGAAGTTTCGAAAGCTCCTGCCAGACTCCTGTACATATGAGAATCGCAGAAGTGAACAATCAGAGTAGAGAAACATTCCTGGACGTATCGCCTCTATGAATATTTTGGACTTCTGGATAATTTATCGCCGGCAATAATTGTCTATCCAGAAGCCATCCATCACAGGAAGCATGGTACAGTTTAATGCGTAGGATCCGTACACTAGGATGTCGACTTGTGGAAGCTGAGCTTGCATGTATAGGATAGCTGAAGAATGCGTAGAGTCAGATGCGTAGTAGCTCGATAGCACTGGAATACGAGTGTAGCAATAAATAATAACGAATGATAGGAAACAAAAAATGTATTTATCTAAACAAAAGAAGAGGAAGATCAGAGACGTTAACCAAGTGAGGAATCGGTAATACACCCTCTAAAGAAAATTAATAGAAGAGGACTGTGGCTCTGGGTATAGCCAAGCACAGTTCAGCTAGGTGGGGCGCTCGCTACATGGCTCTAGGGATTGTGGTGGTTGATATCGACCCGGGGATGGTGAGCTCCTATGGCGCAAGCCTGAACGGAGCGTCCACTGGATGAACCGGAGGAACTAGAGGAACTGGTAGTAACCCGGCCAGTCCCCCGCGCGCGGGCGGTGCATTCTACACCGTGGCTTGACGGATCGGAAGGCAAGACCAGGACCTTCCACCAGGACCCTGACCAAACACCTCGCCGACGAGGTGGGTGAGATAACTCGCCCGCTTCCGGTGAGGTGATCCGGCGTGGATAGGGCCGATATATTAATTGAAGTGTTGGCTAAATCGTTTGTACTTTCCATTAAGTTGGGTTAAGATTTTTCGAGATCAACGGGACTGGAAGTGGCACCCTGGAGAGTAGATAAAAATCGACATTTTTATTTACCGAAAGAATATCGTTACGAGTGACCCTCTGTTCCTTGGTACGGTCGGTGATAATTCCTGAGCTACCTTACCGATGATCCTTGAGGATAAGCCACACGAACTCCCAGGAAAGGATCAGCTACGGCATAAGAAGAAGGGGCGGCCAGAAGGTCTACCAAGGTGGAGTTTTGTACGAATCGGTAGTCGGGGTTAGACGTGTGCGATTATTCGGTGCCGGGATAGTACGCGCTTACTGAACCTACAACTTTGTTTAAAGAAGTGCTTCGGTTGGCTAGCGAGAGGAAAAAAGAGACAGAGAGAGGGGAGTGGGGAGAGAGAGAGCGCGAGAGAGAGAGAGACAGCTCTCACAGAAATAGTGATAGTAGCAGTAGGTAATAGTCCGTAAGAGTATCTCGTGTTTGAAAAAAGAAAAAGAAAGAGAGAGAGAGAGAGAGAGAGTGTGTGGGTTCTCGAGAAGAAGTTGAAACAGTATCCTGGCAAGATGCCACTGTGAGAGGACCTTTACAAACACCTAATAAACGGTCTCCTCCGTAAACAATCCTAACACCGTCACTATAAGACACCACCGACTAGAATAACCATGACGCAGAGATTGGAGACCTCCAACGAGGAGTCCTACCTCAACTCCGGACGACCTTCGAATCTCCTTAAGACAAGCTTCTCTAGCTCCAAGTTGGAAAGACTGTATCGAGCTTCTTCGCTGCAGCAACGTCGTGGCGGCCTCCAGTGCTTCCTGCTCTCGGCAGTGCTTTACGATGCGTTCACTTTGGCATCGCCAGAGCCCGAGTTGCCAGCCCGGAGTCTCACAGCTGTCTTCTTGGGACTAAATCTTGGCCTTCTCGCCTGGGCAGAACGTGGTACCAGAGCTAGGGACGCGCTCTGGGCCTTGGTACCGCACGTTGCCTGGGGATTATCTATTGGGCAACTTTTGGCCCAGCCCTTCCTCAAGGTCACTGAAGTTACACCCAGGGACGGCTTAGGATGGCTCCTTCTGCTGTTGTATCTTCTATTCGCCACTCTACCTCTAAGAATCTTCCTCTGCTCTCTTCTGGCCTTTGGCACTGCTGCTACATACATCGTTACCGTCGTCGGCCTCTCCAAGGAACCAGCTCAGACGCCCATCAACGTCCTGGTATGGAAATTCAAATTCCCAGACGTCCCGACAGTCTCGCGTGATATAATATAGATTTAACCATCAATCACAGATCCCTATTCACTTTTCTTGCAATGTTACTCTCACGGTTAATCCGTCTGGTTTGCCGTCCGACGCGCCACTGACGGTACTCAAATTCACTTCAGCTGTACAGACGCGCGCGGCTGCAGAACTCCGTTACGTGCTAGCGTATGTAGATGTGTGGATATAAAAAAAAAATTTATCCAGACCGTTGCCCTCTGCCATTCTGCGATAAACGAATGAGCATCGATTCTAATAAAAACTGTCTAGACTATCATTTTCTTCTATCTACTGGTCCTGTACGTGCGTGACTCCCCAATGACCGAATCAAAGCTACAGTCAAGTAAATGCTAAATCGAAATATCACCGTGATACGGACACCGTATGGAAGCTGTAAAGCCTTGCAGATGCTAAACTTCCTCTACTTTAAGTACAGTTTAAATTTAGCGCCTAACGTAAAGCCCTTCTCTGTCTCCTTTCCACTCGCTACAGATCTTGACGGTGACTCTGTCTGCTGGCGCCGCTGCTTTAGGCGCCTCGAGTTACTCCCTGGCGGAGTTTCAGCAAAGAAGAGCCTTTCTGGAGACTAGACAGAGTCTCGAAGTTCAACTGGTGATCGAGGAACAGAGTGCAGAGCAGGAGAGACTCCTGTTGAGCGTCCTGCCGGAGCACGTAGCTGTTAAAATGCGTCAGGATTTAGGCGCCTCGCTGGATACGCAGTTTAAAAAAATCTACATGTCCAGACACGAAAACGTTTCCATCCTCTACGCCGATATCGTTGGCTTCACGGCGATATCGTCGACCTACAGCGCCAGCGAACTTGTCAAAATCCTGAACGAGCTCTTCGCAAGATTCGATCAACTCAGCGAACGGTAATTTCACTATATTGACACACCAAGAGAGGTTATGTCGGACTTCGTTACCGTATCTGACATACATATACTTTTCGTTTATATTTAAACATACCAATATATTTATGTCTAAATTATGGACTTTTACTTCTCGATTATTCACAGATACGAACAACTGCGTATCAAAATCCTTGGCGATTGTTACTATTGCATAAGTGGCGCGCCTGTAGAAAGACCCGATCACGCTGTACTCTGTGTACACATGGGATTGTCTATGGTCGATGCCATTAAGTACGTTCAACAAACTACCAACAGCCCCGTTGACATGAGGGTAGGAATACATACGGGTGCCGTTCTGGCCGGTGTCCTGGGTCAAAGACAGTGGCAATTCGATGTTTACAGCAAAGATGTGGAATTGGCAAACAAAATGGAGAGCAGTGGCATGGCAGGGTGAGTGATTCTACCTTGGCGCAACAGAACTTTCGGCTGTCTTATATCTTTCTAAGGAAATTACCAAGAGAATTGCGTACTTGATAAGAGGATCTGTATGGACTTGGGAAGTGGGGGGGTGGAGTGAAATATGGTACCGAAACGTAATCTAAAAGTTCCTTCGTCCTTCACAGTGAGAGGTATATGCGTGTTACGTATATCTCTTACTTGCTCTACCTAATTTATCCCGAGGAGCTATACAACGTCCTAGGGATAAACAAATAAAGTCTTGAATATCTTGACAAGGATAAGATACCATTCGTGAGTACACGTGGTAGCACTGTATTGTATTTACATAATACTGCAGGAGTCAAATTGGGTTAGATACGGATGAGATAAAGCAGAGATTCGATTCTAGAGTATTCCTTGGCTTTATTGCCGCCATCTTTGTACCGGTTAGAAGTAATATTATATATGTAATATGTAAATTTAGTGGATATTCGGTACGATTAAAGAAATCATCATCCAGTTTTTATAGGAAGATGAGCATAATGATAATGGTATTCGTTTTAATAAAAATTTTCAATTTCCTGATAAGATATTTTATCGGTTCCGAAGGAGGGTTCATATCTCGAATGCGACCCTGAGCTTCCTCAATGGTGAATTCGAAGTGGAACCAGCTTACGGTGAGAAGCGTGAAGAGGCTCTTCAAAAAGCTGGTCTCATCACGTACTTCATCGTCAGGGCCTTAAAACCCTTTAAGCCAGCCGTGACAAAGAGTTTAGCATCTCTGGCCGACGCTGAATCCTCACACAAAATTATGGAAGACATCGACTGCAGGAACAAGGAAGATTCCGAGGACTTCCGGCAGCGGCTACGTAAAGAATTGGATAGTCGAGGTGATTGACCTATTACTGTAGGCTTATCAACGATTATCATTGTTCCGTTAACGATCGACGCGCGCGCATTATCGGCTGTTATCGCTCTTTGATGACCCACCGGAACTATAATCTTCAGTCATTAAATGTCATATCATAATGAACTCGTTATCGACGCGAGGTTAAATATTTTTGAGCAACCCTGTATAAAATTCTCTATCTAAGACTGTTTCAACAACGCATTATCATTATTCATCGATATTTTATCATTTGTCCAGGTGGCGGTGCTGAGCTCAAAGGTCACGCATACTGGTTAACGTTACACTTTAAGGACCCCAACGTGGAAATGGCCTTCCATAGCGCCGAAGAAGCATTCTCGCCCTTGTCACTGCTTGGCGGTCCTTTGGTGATGGTATGCGCAGCCCCCGTCTGGAAGTTACAACCCTGGGGACCGTTTACTTGGGGCGGTGCCGGAGTAGTGACTCTCTTCGGAATAGTTCTCGCCGGTGCCACTTGTCTAGGAAGCGCTGTGCGAGCTAGATGGCTTAGAAGGACTCTAGCGCTACTCATGATATTTTCACTAGGTGTCTTCTTGTTGCTCGACATGGTAAGACATCCTTCTGCAAGCTCATCAAGACGTACCTCCGAGTCACCTACTAACGGAATGTCATTTTGGTCCAGGGTAACTGCGCAATTAATGAAGAGGTTGAACCTCCTGGTAACGTCTCCGTGGGCTGGGTCCCACGTTGTCCTTATCCTTCGTACTACTCGTACATCGGCGTCCTGGCCCTGGTGGTCATATCCATGCCGACCTATATAAGCTACCTCGGCAAGGCATTGCTGATGGGCATCCTGGCTGGCGCTCAGTGTGCCATGAATATAATGCTCATTGGTCCCAGCCTAGACCGAGAGGATACCGCATCTAACCTACCTGGACCCGTACCGTTCCCTTTGAAATATGCACTCTCAGCGACCCTCGCCACCATCGCCGTGGCTCTGGTGATTGTCGCCAGATACGTAAGTATCCTGATAATCCTGATAGATTCTCTAAACGCATCCTAGGACCGCCGTAGGTCCTTCCCAGATCATATTCCACTCATCCCTCTAACCTCACAAACCCATGGATAGATTGAGTCTCAAATCAAGGGAGAAAGCAAGCCTGAAAAATTCAATCGACCACACGCTGCGTGGACGAATTGCGAAAGGGTCGCATGTCGAGAACAACACAGAGGGTTAGGGTGACCCAGTAACGATCTGCCTACCCAGCAACGTAACTCCAGGACATAATCGATCAGAACCGGCGCAGGGATAACCCGCCGGGAAGATTGGCTCCCGATTAATTTAACTGGCAAATGAGCTCAGTCTCTGACGTAAACCCGGGACGAATATACTTGCGCTCTATGTTCTTCATCGAATGACATCATGCATGCGTACCTTGCATATGTATATATACATATATATATATATATAGTAATCACTGATACATATATTAATTATTGATATACGCAGAATAATAATTACTAAAGCAATAGTCAGTATTTGGACAGTAACAAATTTTATTAGCAATGACAGCAGCACATTCTCTTACGTACACATGCTGGTTAAGCCATACGCAAGTAACGAAAAAAAAATTTTAATTGGGATCAAGAAGGTTTCTAGGTACCTCGGCTCTCGTATGAGGGTTAATATGTCTATATATAGTACCTGAGAGTCATAGAACGTATATACGGTATATAGCCAAAGGGGATGAAACGAGCGAGAAACAGGATTGAAGTAGGACCTATACAGTGAGATATATAGGTTCGGCATAACGAGCTATTTCCGTGTTTAAATCACCACGGGGACTTCGCATTTCTCGTGGATCGTGTTCGCTCAGCTTCGCGACGCGTATTCATCTCCTGTTTACCTTTGCGTTTACGTCCTCTGCCCAGCTCCAGGCAGCCACGAAACAGGGCCGCGAGTTTCCAAACTTCGTCGCAGCTTCTTCGGCATCCTGTACGGTCGGTGATTCCTAACTAATCTAACTGCTCATACCGACTAGCAACACTGTCCCACTCTTTCCCCGAACTGCTCGTCTCTCTTTCGCTCCTTTGTGCGCCGCGGGCTTTTCAGACAGCCGCTTCCCAGATCCAGCCATTTGAAAACAAACAACGCGCTTATTTCGTACAAGTGGAATTCACGGCGGATAAATCTCGAAACAAGCTAACCAAGTTAGACTGTTCCGTATGAAAAAAAAAAAATTAAAAAATTTAGGGGGTTCTTTGATTTTTTTTTTTTTTCCAGATGGAAAAAGCCAGGAGGGTTTTATATTTGAGGGGTCGCGAGGTTGTCGCGCAGAGAGAACGGGCTGCTGATATGAAGAGACGAAATGGCGCTCTTATCTATAATATTTTACCGCCTCACGTAGCAGCTTATTTCCTATCTACTGCCAGGTATCACGATGACCTCTACAGTCAAAGCTACGCCGAGGTCGGTGTCCTCTTTGCGAGTATGCCCAATTTCGCTGATTTCTACAGCGAGGAGAGTATTAATAATCAAGGCCTCGAGTGCTTGAGATTCCTAAACGAGGTCATATCCGACTTCGATGCGGTAAGTTGATCCGGCGAATAGCGAAGATACGAGAAACGAAGTGAATAGTTATTTTATAATAAAAAAAAAAAAAAAAAAAATATTACAGATCCTCGATCAGCATAAATTCAAGGATATCATCAAGATAAAAACGATAGGCTCAACTTACATGGCCGCATCCGGTATCACCGACTCGGAAGAACCGGAGGAAGGCCCGAGATGGACCCACCTCTCGACCCTCGTAGAATTCGCCCTGGAAATGAAAAAAGCTCTCTCAAGCATAAACGAGCAAAGCTTCAATCACTTCGTCCTGAAGATGGGCATCAATCAGGGCCCCGTAACGGCCGGTGTAATCGGTGCCAGGAAGCCCCACTATGACATATGGGGAAACACCGTGAACGTAGCATCGAGAATGGAGAGCACGGGTAAAGTTGGTTGTATACAAGTAAGTCAAAGAAAGATCCAAGTCCGTCACCCTAACCCTACTTCTTGCACCCAACGAACGATTCAATCCATCCAGGTAACCGACGAGACCCGAAAGATCCTGGAGCCGTTTGGTTTTGGTTTCGAGCAACGAGGTCTGGTCTTCGTCAAGGGTAAAGGCCAGCTCCTAACTCATTACCTGGTAACGAAGGACGGGGTATCCCTGGACCTGGACAGCGACCTCCCAGTAGAGCCAACTCATCCAATAATTTATCAGTAGAAAGGCAAGCGAGAAAGCGACCAAGAATTTAATGGAACAAACAGAGACGTCTCGCAGGACTCGCTGCTCCTGCCACTCGCATTAATATCTCCCCGTTCTTCGAGTGAACCAAAAGTAACTCGATAACGAACTCCGCGCGTCGAGTGCCTCGAGCACGTCGAGTTGTAGCTACCCTTTGCAAGGGTCTAACAAGGAAGGGTGCTTCTGCCCCGCTCGGTTCTTCCATCAGGATCCAGGGGGTCGAATACTTGCGCACACGTACATCAGTTACAATGACTAAATATGAACACGGCTAAAGGCGCATGCACGATACACAGACTGGGTACAGGCGCACTCGCAATACACACGGTAACATTTCGCATCAACCCGCCGACCCCGACCCGACACCCTCAACCTAACCTAACAGAACAGCACGTAGCTAGGCGACATCGTCCGTACTAAAGTAAAGAGGCTTCGATCGCAACACGACTTACTCTCTTCACTCTCTTCGGCTTAAACGTCTAAAAATAAAGTAACAAACCAGGCGTGAAGTTATCTCGTACAAAAGAGAGCGGGCTCGTCCCGCTGAATTAAAGAGACTTAACGAAACAGCAGCGGCAAGGGAAACGAAAGGAAGGAAAAGATGAGGAAGAAAAAAATAATAATAATAATAATATGAATTTCAAATCATAGAACGTAGCTCGTAATACATAAAGGTCTACGTAATAGACGCGATACACGCGCGTATTCTTGTATCGTTAGAAAACAATCGTCGTGCCACTATGAAAATGGTGGTCGATTGATTATATCATTGTGAATTGATATATTCCCCATCGCGTAACCGTCAACATTGCCGATATTTACTATTTAATACCAAACCGAACGCCGTCACTATTATCTACTAATAATTGATACTACTAAATAATATTATTACTATTACTATACTAAATGCTACTATTTACTACTACTGTTCATTGTGTTCACACGAGCGTATACTCCGCGTGGCGAAGGTGCATCGAAACTTTAGCGTTAATTAGTGATTAGCGGATTTATTAGCGTAGACCTGGCGACGAGCTGACGGGAGTCGAGGAAGTAGCGACTTTTAATTGCGTTAACGACGACGAGACGAGGAATTAAAATCGGAGGAGAAATTGATTCGGCGAAAAATTCATGAAAATTTTATCTTACGTTAAGCTCGTGAGAATCGATAGTTTTTTTTTCTAATGATCTGTTTTATTATCAATGATAACGATAATGATGAGATAAATTTGCTTAATACTGTTCTTTTTTTCTTTGTTTATACAAGGTAATCGAGATAATAGTTACCGAATGACATACGCGAAATTTTTCATTAACTTATGAGGGAGTTCATTGATCGCGTGTGATCATTATTGAGATCGCGATCCGCAAGGACGATTAATTAATACTAATTTACTAATATAGACAGAAACAGACAGCGGTAGAATGACAGAAGTCATAGGACACGGAATAATGAAAAAAAAATGAGAAACGCATAAATGGCACAAACTATACAAATAAAATAGTCTTATAATAATTATTTAGCTCCGTTATCGCGATTCGTAAAGGCCTCTCTTTTGCACTATCGAAAGAAGGAAAGAAACGAATCGAAGAAAGCAAGAGTATTATCATTTAAGATTTCGCGCAAAGAAAAGAGACAGAGATAGAGAGAGAGAGGGAGAATGCGGATGGAAAGAAAGATTTAAAAAAGTGGGTCGTCGACACTTTATTTTTTTACTAAAAAAAAAAAAAAAAAAAGGAAAAGAAAAAAGAGTAAAAAAATGAGGGACTAAACCCAGTGGTCATCGCGTATAAAAAATCTCATCTCCCTTTCACCCAGTCATTAAAAATCGTCGATTTATCACCTGCATAAAGTGATAAGGAAAAAGGCAAGAGGGAAAAACGTACACGATTGCACATACAATAAATTCATCCGTTGAAAAAGAAATAACAAGGAAACGTGAAAAAGTAAGTACGGCCTAAGCGCGGGCCTCGGATGCGGGAGAGCCTCGCAATTTCTTTTCTAAGAGTTTCAAGCAAATACGAGAAGAGAAGAAAAGAGAGAAGGTGAAAAGAAGAGAAAAAAAGATATTAACAGCCGGGTAAGAGGAAGAAGAAAGAAAATATCATTATTTCTCTTCGCGTCTACCCCTGAGAATTTCAATATCTTCCATATCTAACTGTTACAGCCTTTCGCCCCTGACCCGTCCTCACTCCCACATAATCACCCAGATATAATCCGCCCCTGAAGCACGGCCACTATTGTTGCGAGACAAGACACCGGGACACTATCAAAGACACAGGCGCACATGAAAATCCTTGTAAACTAGCAATAAACGGAGTTTCGTGTAAATAAATAGAAAGGATAAAAATGCGATTATAAAATGAAAAGTAAATAAGGACCGAGCGAAGAGAATCGTTTGAGCGAGTGAAGCATAAAGTAGGTTTAAAAAAGTAATTTAAAAAAAAGATATTAAGAAGCAAGGAACACGTGGAACGACGTTATACGAGGTTAGAGGGATTGTCACGAGTAAGGAAAGAGAGAGAGAGAGAGAGAGAGAGAGAGAGAGAGAGAGAGAGAGAGAGAGAGAGAAGAAAGGAAACTAAGTTTTAAAAAATATCACTGTAGATATCCTAGCACTAGGTGTGGGAAGGATTTATGAAAATGCATTGTAACGTATTGAGTCAAATGAGAGAAGAAAAAAAAAAAAAAAACTATTGAAAAACTCCATTCCCGTGTCGAACGAATAAACGACACAGCGACGTAAATAGTTCAATATGAGCTTCGATTATTCTATTACCTCATGTGCTTCCTTCCTGTTGTTACTGCATTTATTTATTTCAATCGGTTCGCCCAATCCCGACCTTTCCGATTACTCGTTATCTCGCACACGAGTCACGTGGTCGGCGTAACCGTTACGGTACGGCTTAAACGTCTTTGACACAAGTAAATAAACTTTATTATTATTGTCCAAAATCAACGGATTATACCGCAAAAGTATATATACATATATATTCTTTCTTATATCTTTCTTTCTCTTGAATAAAACAATATACAGAACGTGATAAGCGGTTTACGATCAGTGATTATATCATTGTTGCGCACATCGACAATATTCTTATGTATACAATTTATATGATTGTAATAGAAATTCGTTGCTTTTTTTTTTTAAAAAGATGGCGCAACTTCAAGGTCACAGCTACAATTTTACTTAGTATTATATACGTAAGTAGCAATATGTAGGTACATATGTATCGAGGAGCAGGACAGACGTAGTCCTTGTGCGACGAGAAGAACTTTCCTTTGAGGAAATATCGAATTTGTGAATTTATCTAGACTTTTCTTTTTCTTCAAACTTTCACTCTCGTCTGATCGAACCAATGGATTTTCGGCGAAATCTTGAAAATTTCAAAGGATCGCGCATTAATGCGTGCACGTTTGATATATCAAGGATATAATAGAATTTAATTTTTTTTTTTTTAATATATCATCCAGCCTATCGACAGGGTAACCTGCCGATTTTCATTGCTTACAAAATATCATTATCCAATGGACGCTTTTAGCGATTGTCATCGAGAAGAATAAAGCACTTGTATAAGTCATAGTGGCACGAATGTGACTTCCGGAATTTTCAGATATGGCAGCCACATCCGGTCCGTGAAATATATATATGCGTGTATGTAGATGGGAAAAAATTGTTGATTATCAGTTAATGAATAGCTAATTGATAAACGATCTACCTAAGCCTAAATTTCCTTATCTGAACGTCATTTACATATATATATATATATATATATATATATATATTGTTACGATCGCTCCCTCAAATATTTACAGACATAAGATTCTAATTCACGAACCACGTAGCGTCCTGATTCGCGTCCCGATCACGCATCGTCTTCGGAATGATCGCTGGCACCCTGACCCAGGTTATCGACACGATGAAACTCCTGCGAAGCTTCCGTATGGTGGCCGGGCACCAGCAGCCACCCTCACGTCCTTACAAACTTGTACACGACACCGAATACCAGTACGCTGACCAACATTAATACAAGGGCGGTGACCACCTTGGCGAAGGCGTTCATTCCGCTTTCCGAGTGTTGCTGAGGTCGTCGAGTTGGCACGCTTTGTTTGGATGCTAAGCCACGTGCCAAGGCGGGAAAGGCCAGACTCTGGGTGAAGGTTAGCTTGTGCAAGGACTCCGACAAGGAGTAAGGGCCGACCGAGCCACGTGCCGCGGCACGAAGAAGAGCGTACTCCAAGTCCAGGGCGTCGAAGACACTGTACCTGGAACAAGGACCATGATCAAGATTAAATTCAGGTTTATAAAATCAAGTACTTTAGGTATCTTAAAGGCTGATCAAACTTATTCGACCCTGGACCAGGGTCACATGCCAAGTTCATGTACCTGCTACTTCGTCTTCTATCCTGAGAGTGCATGGAGGCCATGGCGGAGCTCGGCATAGAACGAAGACTGCTGGTAGTCGAGCTAGAAGGGCTAGGTGGTCCTGGAGGTGGATCCTCGTCGATGGAAGTTCTATCCGGTGAGGGTGGACTCTTCGTACCAGCTATAACATGGTGATAATGAAGATGATGAAGATGTAAACGGGCATGATCCGGATGAAGTAGACTAGGTCTGCGTGACTGCAGAGGCGTATTTGTTGAGCTGTTGCAGACCGCGCCGCATGGCGACGGCGACGCCTATGGGATTAATAAATATACATTATTACTACATACGTACTATATGTGTGTATACTACATAGTGACCTAACCTCTATTTAAGCTTAGTCCAACGATCTTATACCTGACCTATGTCTCACCTGAATAGATCCGATACCGCTGTCGTTGACGTTTTCCTGGGAATCGGGGAAGACAAACGCCTGAGCCTGACCGTCGGCCTCTCCTCTTGGCGAATCGCTGGGCCATACCTGAAGAAGCGGCAGTGCACCACGTGTCTCCGAGCACACTTCCGTCGTGTTTTGCCCGCTAGTACCCAGGCATAGACGGCCCAGCTCTCTCAATGGTTTCTAAAAAGCATAGTAAACTTTACTATAATCACACGTGGTACATCCGGTACCAGATTTAATAATTTTCTTTACGTGCGATTTATAACTCTGATGAACTCGACTGGATGACCTCGTCTAACGACACAACACGCCGACCTTTACCCCTGGGACGCATCGACTTTGAAACCTCACTATCGATCGACCTCGGTTTTCCACGAGTTTCTAAAGCACCTTGCAAGCTTAAGGAGGTCCTTAACGAGCGATACCATTATGCCAGGTACGATACGATTCGTATATATATATATATATAATAGTACCACCTTGTGATAGGCAATGATTGCAGTTGATTTATTGGGACTCGCTGATTATATGTATATCTATACACTTTGCACGTTTTTTTTTAATGTATACCCTCATAGGTAGTCATTTTCTGGTCTCTGCCTAAGCCTAATTAAAAATCACTCGTTTAAAAGATTTTTTTCTTAGATCTAAAAAAACCTTTCGTATGACTTGATCCACGGGGTAACTGCTCCATAGTGAACTTATGGGTTCAAAAAAAAAAAGGTTGATAAGTCAAGATGAATATTTCTCTTTCAGAAATTTTGATTGACTGTTAAAGCAGATCGGATACCAGCAGTACGTAATTGTTTTCTAATTATACTAGAGCAGCTTGTTGCTTCAGGATGAACTGGACGCCACCTTTCGTCTATGTCGCTCTGATCAGAATTGCTTGGCTCTCCATGTGACAGGAGTGATTTATTGGATAACTGTATTTGCTGTATCGATTTCCTGAAGCATACTGCAATCGCGCTAGTAGCATGGATAAAACATTTTTTTTATCACCAGGTATACAATATTTTTGGAAATTATTTTTTTTTTCGCACCAAAGTGCGAATTATCAGAAGTTTGTTTTGGTGTTTCTGGCTTTAGCTAATTTACGGGACATGGATTTTCTTGTTAACGTTGTATACTTTACCACTGTGCATGTGTATATACATTGTCGTGCACGCGCAAGCTTAAGAACAATCGAAATCATTTCGAAATATGCCGCGACTACTGCTGGCAAATCGATAAAAATATTTAGGGTGTTATTTGAGTCACGCGACTCGAGTCTACCAACTCCTGAAATTCATACTCGCCGCTCCATCACTTTTGGTTACGCTGACTATCAGCGAGTAAAACTGTCGTATTATGTTCTGGAAACACGTGAAACTGTTGCCCTCTTTATCACTTTCTATACTTATAGCACGTATGCAGGATGTGTTTATAGTACAATACACGTTCTTGGTATATACTTTTGTGAAAGTTCAAGACCACTTTGAAAAAAAAAATTGCATACTCGGTCATGGATCATTACCATGCATTATCAGATAAAGTAAATAGATGTGCGAATTTACTGGAAAATTAAAATTCCATATAATTAAATATTACATAAGATTTTTCAAAATAAGACTATTCGTCGTTAAAAGTGATAACGAATGAAATTACGTTACAGGACATTTGATGGAAATACATGTTTCGCAATAAAACGTACATTCGCGTCTAGGAAACAAAAAAAAATAAAACATTAAGAAAAACTATTTTTAAGAACATTCCAGGTTTGACTTTTTTTTTTTATTAATTCAACTTTTACGAAAACATCACACGAGCATTATCCTCGATTACAAAAGTTCCAAGATACCAGTAGCCAAAAAGAATTACTTTGAGAAACTTTTCAAAAATCATTCCTGATAACTGTTACATGAAAAAAAAAAAGAATTTATTATCCAATCCTCCAAACAACCCACCTGCATGCTTTTGATGTCGGATGCATGGTAATTCTCTTTTTTGGAAATGCTCTCGACCACTCGAGGACGAAGGGAGAGACTACAGCGGAATCGTCTGTCCTCGCCAGGGCGGTTCGCGTATACTGAAGGATGGAGACGCGTCAGCGAGAAACGCCACCGAGGTTCAGCCAATCTACCCCTGGCAGACCCAGAGTCGAGTCGTTGGGTGGTTCTGATAGTTTGCGCGTGGTACGCAACCAGGGGTTCGGATGAGTAACGGTACCGGAGAGGGGTGTTGTGGCGAAACACATTGGGCAGGGTGTACGCAAAAGCAGCTGTGCTGTGTTAGTGCTGCGAATACGTATACCAAGGTACGAGAGGACGTCAGCGACGCCGGCGCGAAAACCTCCCCGTAGGTCAAGGTCTAGCCTGCGCCGAAGCACCTCTCTTTTCGAACTAGCCCTGAGCCCGCTCTACCCCAGGAGCTCCTGTTACCACTCACGGCCGATCCCACCGTACGATCGATCGACCGACCAACCGGTGCACAGCGACAGGAAACAGGCTGTCGCAGGCATAGACACGGAAAGCCTTAAATCATTTTTCGAAGTCTTCATATTGAGAAGATAAATTTAATAACATCATAAATCTAGATTTTCTACCTTACCGGTAGAGTATTATTCAAATATGAATAGGATCAACAGATCTTATTTAGCTCAAGATATGGAAATGTTTTCATAACAAATATATATGTATATAAATATATATATATATATATATATATTTAATGCATCTGTTATTGATGCAGACACTTCCGGGTTGCCAGAAGACTGCAGTCTGTACGTTTGGAGTATATCTATATGTACGTTATACAGCAAATATCCGTTATAGCAGAAAGCGCAATGCTTTGGTGCAAAGTAATCGAAGGATGATACAATGTTTCCTCCGTGTACCTTTGAATTCTTATAATTTTTTTTTTTTTTTCAAGATCATAGATATATGGATCACTTGGAATATTCTATTAGTTCTATCTTTATAACGGGGAAATTTATATATCATGAGATTAAGACCTATAGATTATTAAATACATGTTGGTAGTGTACTGTTTAAAATTATAAGTTTTTTCCAACTGATAGCTCAGTTCGATCTTACGCGTAGTAACGTTACATCAAATGGCAGGATTGCCAATATAGGAGAAACTGCCTGAAAAAAAATTATCTTTTTCATCCAAGTAACATGGGACCTACATGTAAGTACAGTGCGCTATAACGGTAGGATATTTCACGTAACAGTCACTAGTCACGGTTAGTTCACATAGTCTTTTGTTTTTAACGAATACCGATCAAAACTTTCAATCAACAAAATATAATTCTACTAACTTTCCTCGTTATCATAACTGATAACAGTTATTGATTAAAGGTTGTTCGCAACAAGGCGTGTGCGAACATGGGTTAATCCACATACTGACGCATTAATAATACACCCGGTATATCTGTACCTTACTGCACACGTATACCCATATAAACAGAGAGCCGATTTTTAGCAGTTAATAAAATCTTACAGCCACATAATAAAGTAATAAAGATAAGAAACTTATTTTAATCAGTGACAAATTGTTTTCGAATTAAAAATTCTCTGATTATCGTTAACGCGCTATCAAAGTGGTCGTCCGGCTGCGTTATCTACAGTTTACTCGACTGACAATAAGAAAAAAATTATCACTTATTAACGAAAGGGTCATAGAAGATTAAATGACTGATTAATTATTCCAGAGAGCCACTGGGATATCGGGTGGCGCTTTTATCGCCATCCCAGTAAAAATCTTCATGAATCATTGAACAGCCGAGTAGCTCTCAAGAAATTCTCACGAATTTTTCCTCGTCTGCGATCCCCTTTTCTGTCTCTTTTCTTTTGTGCTCTTCACTCTGTCTATCCTCCATCTCATTTATTCCAACCCAATCTTCCTGTACCACTTGCTCCCTTGTGCGAGAACAATGCCAAGTCCAAGAATAAGTCCTTGGTGCTTCACTTGGTTAGCTACGGCGAGGAGAATGCGCCCCAGGATACGAGCCACGGGAGAGACCATCCTGGGGAAAGATTGCGAATGAAAATTTAACGAGGACATCTTCACGCCTTCTGATCCGTGTTCATCCTGTTAAAGAGAAACACACACGGGTCGGTACATATGTTACATATCAGCCCTTAATACCTAACATTACCTTACAAGAGTATGCACGGGCACAGGTGGAAATTGGAAATCAGGATGCATATACATATATATATATACACAGTTGAATGTGTCGAATTCGATAACGTAATGCAAGTTACGTGATCCGGTGATAATTATCTGGTGTAAATCCGTTCATTAGCTGGAAGAATAAATTTGCCTATCACGTTAAAGACCCCGCAGGGAATTAGTCAGTTACATACATATAGGTTAATTTGTAGGAACAGAAAAACTCAACAGAGGGCACCACGTACATATGTGTACATAATGTATAGGATCAAGAGAAGTAATATTGGGCTTGTATCCTGCTTGGCAGAATTCTGCTTGAGTATGTATGCGGAGCATGTAATCTTGAAATCTCGTCAGGATGCACAGTCGTACATATATGTATACCTGGCATGTATATATATATATTCAGTATCCAGCGCTCTCTTAACCCTATGTATAATATATTAGGACATATGAGTATACTGAGATACTATATATATATATACTCACATGTATTAATCTTTATGAAGAGTATGTATATATAGATGTCCCGATCGAGTCGAGGTCTCTCATTTATTTTAAACCATACACGTAGGATACATGAACGTTGACATTTTTCTAAATACTCTTCATATTTCCTTGCATGATTCTCTTTAAAGAGGATCCGCTCTCAAAGTCAAGTGCGTCAGAGCTATTTTTTGTCCACTGAATACCCTGGGTAGATAATAACGTGCAACCGTGAACTGCTATAATAGAAAGTGACTGACGTTAAAAAGAAAGCAGGACGGATACATGTAAATATGTTTATTATATCATATATACTTACGTCACTGTGCTGGACACGAATTGATGTACGAAAATGTGTAAATTCTCTTTCTTTAGAATTTCCGGAAAATATAAGCTATTTCGTATCGAGCGAGCAACCGTGACTCCATTTCATTTACTGTGTGTGTATATATGTATATACATGTATGCATAGAGAGCCCAAAGTAAGTCTGGCCCGATGCAACAGATTGCACCAGTAACGGATACATACAGGTATATATATATATACATGTAACGTTATGTAAATTTAGTATATAAATCATGTATGCAATATTAAACTATGCGCGCTTGCGTTTACTGATATCTGATAAGGGTGCCGATAAAGCTTATCAATAGATAGGAAATTTATGACTTTTCGAATATGGATAATGTTTCTTGGGTGACTGTCCCGCAGATCCTCCGTCCATTTGGCGACACGACTCAATGTCAGAGGTGTGGATTTCACTGTAAGCTACTTGCTGAAAGCTCTTCGTACTGGGAAGTATTCTGAAAAGATAAACGTTATCAGTACATGGTAGCTTGTGATTGTCCTTCGTAATTTTAGCAGAGCTTAAAATATTGTATCGTCTTGTAGGATTGGTTGAATTTTAATTTAATAACGAGGAAACTGTACGCTCGGCTGAACTCGGACCCAAGCCGGGCTTCCATGAAAATATCAAAGAGAACAGCTTCCAGCCGTGGGCTATTTAAGCTCTGAAACTAAAGTAAAACTGAGCTTTTGTAAATTAGTTACTGGGACTAGCAGAGAACGAATCTTTATTATCTGACGTGGATTTAACATGCGTCAAAAGCATGCATTGATATTTGTTTTTGTGGATGGATGAAGCTTTGCGGTTGACTTTTCAATAAATTTAAGACTGCGCTTTTTGACCTTTGAAAGAGCTTGAAATTATATATGGTGTTCAGATATTGATCTGTTCGACATGTGATGTTTTTTGCCGTTATTATGTGCGAGAGGGTCTTTCCCGGAAACTCAAAAATTTGGAATGCAAAGTTATTGAAGGATATAAAAAATGTGTAAATTGTTTAAAAGTCACAGTTACAGTGCACAAAGATATACAAGGCAGCTACCGTTCAAGTTTAACGGGTCTGACGGGTGTTTTTGATAAGAATCATTTTTGGGAATTAGCTCAGGTAAAAGTAGCCAAGGCTGTTTTTTTTTAACTTCGGTTAAAAGACGTTTTCTCAATTTAGAACTGCCGGTGTAAATCGAATGCGCCTGCCGAACGGCAACCCGATATTCGATGCATAATTGAATACGCGAAAAAGCTGCTTGAATCTTTTAGTACACAGCTTAAATTGAAATCCATACTTTGAACGTAGATAGTTTTAGTTAATCATTCTTATGGATTAACGTAACGAATTGCAGCATGCTTAAGATCCATGCATGGTCTCAAAATGCATTTAACTTGGGGATAAAAGTACAATGGACGATCTTTTAGTACGTGAGAAATATGTTAGATGAAAATAATTTTTTGATAAATTGAAATGAAAGACATTTATTTTAAAAAGACAGAAGCTTCCTAGATGTATTAACGCAAGTAATGTGTAAATAGATACGTTAAATGTGTAAAGTTCAACGGATAATACCAGAAGAAATCTGAAGAACCATTAATGGTAAGTACAAAAAGATTCTTTTGCTGGATCGATGTCAATACTAAAATCTAGAAATCCGATTGACACGAAGAATAATGCAAAATGTATAAAACCATGAAGTATTATAAATGTCATTGACTTTATTTTTATCGTGTCGGATTTAAGTAAGATTAACCTATCGCGTTCGTGTATTCTTCTCAAAAGTTACACGTGAACGGTTAAGCAATTCTCTGTGAAACCCGAACGATAGAAACGTAGTAACTAAAAGTTTAACAGTCGGTAACTGTGAGAATTCAGATGAGCAGAACCCACAAAACTACTCTTTACCATAACAGCTAATATCATCTCGTTGAAAATGCTTCCTCACCGAATTTATAGATGGCGCACCATGTCCTGGAAACTATGAAAACAAATTCCTCTAGGTGGTTGGCCGCGGGCTGGGAAAGTTCCTCGGTCCTCGAAGGCTTCGCACCAACGTTAGGCCGCTTCTTCTTTCCTTTCACTATGTGGCATATATCACGCAGGGCCGCAGTCTGCTTATAAAAAGAATTCTCGTACAGTTTCAAGGTAGTTCGGTGGAAGATGTCATAGGTCAAAAAGCTCAATGAAGTAGTATTTATCAACACTCCGATAAGTCATTTCGCATAACCTACAATAAAGACTTCAATCGAATGCTGAAAAACGAAAGCTTCTTATCTCGGAAAATATTGTAGCTTCAAGAAATCGACGTCAAAACTTTTGAAACAGTCCAAATGAGAATGCACGATGAACCGGTGGGCCGTACTGACACATAACATGGAGACTCGCCTTTACTTCCACAATTTACTGACACCACGGCAGATAATGCGGATACTTAATAATCAAGGCTCTCGTAATCCTGATCAAGGAAGAATGCCGTTATTCTATAACCAGTAATTGTCATCTTTTACCACTTCCTTGTGACTGGATAAAAGATATTTGTCTTGGAATATAAATATGACGATTATGCATACTTACGACATATCAATGATACTGTAATAACGTTATTATTCTTAGATGCATAGCTGTGTATCCTCGATTGAAAATGTCAACTCCAGAGAACCCTTAAGATGTGTCTGACATTTGAAAATGAATACATGCGATCTTACAAGAACCTGAACAATTACTTTGACGACCGGTACGAGGACGAATTTCCTTCTGGCATCTTTGCGCACACGTGCGAGCGCCATATCTTAGCGCTTTCGTTCGATTCTGCCAAAATCGAAAGATCCTCTCCTGGCATTTACATTGACTTTCTTTCCGCGATGGTGCAATCCAACCTTTAACGCGCGAAGGCGCGCTCGCGAGGACGTACTTTTGACGAGACTCCATGGATCCGTGATAGATACTAATTTTGAGATACCTAAAGCGCCATCTTTGATTCGACCAAGACTGATTCGACCATCTCTGAAACTGGTCTCTCTCTCTCTCTCTCATATATACATATGATTTTAGGAATCTTCAGGCATTGCTTACACTATAGAGAAGAGTATACGCAAGGTGTGGCTGGCAAAAACAGATTAAAAAAAAATATTATGCAACAAAGACTCGTCCAGTGAATTCGCGTGTGACGCGAGGGTAAGAAGATTCACTCGAAGACAAGATGAACAATGGTGGAGGATGGATGGTATTGTTTCTCCTCCACGAGTTGGCGCGCCCACAATATTCGCGTTAAATGCCACTGGGCAGTACCGAGCGATTCCTACAGAGATTCTTTGTCCTTCTTTTACAGAGAGATTTGCCAATTTCGCATCCAAGAGTAGGTAGATCCTTAAGTTTTTATGAGACGAAGATGCACTGGGGTATTATGCGGTTTGAATAACGTGTCAAGGTAATCTTGCGGTTATTTTTATTCCGTAAGTTGAAAATTGTAAAATTCATTATTTCATATTCTCACCCATTGAACTAGATGTATCAGGGGTACTATCGGAGCCATATCATCATCATCTCCAGAGGGTATCCTGATCAGAGTTATTCTGTGCAATATACCTTGAGGATTGTCATCTTATATCCGATTACTTGGGTCCTAGCTCTACTATAATGAGTGGCTGTATGAGGCAAGATGCGTAAGGCAGGTGGCATTTCCCACTGGACCACGTACTCTCACATACCTGAATACTCAGCGTCATGCCATCTCGTCATAAATCAACGATAGTATCTTCTCGCTTCCGAATTAAAGTCTCTGGGACATTTGCTGAAAAAGGAAAGAAGTCGAGAATGTGAGGAAGACAGGAAGTTCGAAGATTGGGTTTCCCTTCGACGTCGCGTCTCTCGTCCGCGGCGTTGAGCTTACGTAATAATGCGAGATAGATCTTGAAAATCAACAGCATCTGTTTACGAAGTCGATCCCCAGGTGATTAAATGTACACTTATCCTGTACAGGATCATCGCTGTGCCTGAACGATGCTGCCGGCCGGGTAACACGTTGAGGGCCAAGGCCCACTCACATCAGGGGCGACACTGTACCTTCCGAACACGAGACGTCGCTACGCGCCAAATACGAACTCCAGTATCACGTGACGACCGAATAAAGACTCCTTCTTAACATAAATATGGAATATATTTTTAAAATTTATGTATATATACATAAAACATTTCACTACAGCGGATTTATTGGCACGCCTGGTACTATGTCTGACATATTAAATGTTAACCTATTGGCAGACATTCTCAGTTAAGGAACCTTCACATCGTGGTCGGACTAGTCGCACCGGTCGGGTAATTCAAGAGATCAGACCCACGATGTGCCGAAATTTGTAAATGAACGAATGTTGACCAACCACGAGTCTATTTCCAAGTTACACAACTAGTACGACTAAAACTGAAAAAGCTGCGAAGGTGAGTTTGTCCTGAGGAAAGTACATCTCTAGAATGTTGTCCTTTTAGTTCAGAATTTTTACACTTGTCTACTCACTCTAGGATATAAATAACATAAATGCAATCCGGTAAGTTTCGTAAAGGTCCTCGATGCATCCTCGTAAAACACGAAGTCTGCAGAACGTCGTTGCGACTGGATCTCCTTGAACCGGGCGTTTGCTCAGGGGTGGGGGTTAATACACGTGTATGGAAGTCAGCAGGTATATAAAATCCTTAAAAAAAAAAAAATGGTGACTGTAATATATTAATAATTAAAGATTAATACCATAAATATAGTCAGCTGTTCCTGGAACGAAAACTTTTGCCCATCTCTAGCTATATAATCAACAGTGCATGACTTCCGGTATAACGAATAGATGCATCCAAATATCCGATGACGTCTATGACTCGTTGGAATGAGACCAACCAGTCGACCCAGACCCCCCCCCCCCCTCCTTAGTGGTATACTTCATTGGAATCACAGGGTCGCATTTCTCGCGGGACACCCTTTAACTTTCTTTGGGAGAGGAGACGCGAGAGAGGAAGTCCCACGAAGAGGTGAAAAGAGATAGCAGGAGGTCGAAGAGGAGGAACAGGGTACTGCCGACGAACACAGCCGTGGACTCGAAGAATGTGTTGTATTCTTGTGAGCACTTGGACAGCATCCACAAAAGAGGGGACCACTCGTCGGTGGTGGTGGCAATATAAGGCCTGGCGAGTGGCGCGCCTAACCAGTCCGTAAGCGGTACCTAGAGTCCGAGGCCCGCGCCCTTTAGTTGTACGTTCCTGTCGCGCGCTCTCCCCGGAAGTGTTCAAAACCTCCACTAGAGAATCAACCTTGGTCCTTGGTCGCACCGTGGACTCAGGGCGACCATCAGCCCCGATACTGAGTGAATCCTTGGCACTGGAGAAAACTGGGGTTCCTGATAAAGGAGAGTGTTCCAACAGCAATACGGAGTGGTCCTGTTGCTAGCTGGAGAAAGGGTAACCCCATCTTGTAGGTGAGGATGAAGTCCTCGCTGGTGCTGCTTCTGGTAGCAGTATTTGCCCTTGCCGGTGAGTACCTGTTTAATTTATAGGTATATTTAAAGCATTGGATGACCAATTAAGGAAAAATAAAAGCAAAATGGCCGTCGATTCGCCGGGTTCGCTGGTCAAACGGTTAATATACGTGCTTTGAATTAAATTAGCGTACACTTTTTAATTCTAATTGATAATTAATATTCGGAGAATTGAGAATTTTATTAAGAACTACATAATACCAAATATATTAACCTTAAGAATTGTTCACCCACGGAATGTTCTGTACGTTGATTACCGTTGAGCGCGGGGACAGTTGCATAAGATATTAGAACGTGAAAGCACCGGAGCGGCCCGTCTGGTTGGTCCCGGATAGGTGACGTCATTCTTTTGCCCAAGGCACCAAAAGCCGGTGGGGACAACTTTCCCTGTCTGCGGCGCCCGGGTACAAGTCAGGGAAATGAAAAACAAAAATTATGAATATTACTTACGGCGAGATCGTGACAGCGGTTACAGGTTGCCTGTCCGCGTGCTCGCTCATCCGGAAAGAGCCGGACGGAATTTCTCTTAGCGAGAGACACCAAGCTCTGTGCTTGCTCTGGGAAGCTTCTCGGTTCCTCTATGATATCCAGAATCAAGGTATCCCTCATGAGCAGCTAATAACCCTTTTCAGAGGGCGTATCGCGTGTCAAGCGTCAGGAAGACAGTACAAAGAAGGAGGAGAGCTTTGAGAGCGAGATCTGCAAGGACAAGGACGCCGGAGAATGGTTTCGTCTTGTAGCCGGTGAGGGTGACAACTGTAGGGACGTCATCCAATGCACCAGCTCAGGTCTGCAGGCCATCCGATGTCCTGCCGGTCTTTATTTCGATATTGAGAAGCAGACCTGCGACTGGAAAGACTCCGTCGACAATTGTAAACTGAAGAACAAGGAGCGCAAGGCCAAGCCACTCCTTTACACCGATGAGCCTCTATGTCAGGATGGCTTCCTTGCCTGCGGTGATGGGAACTGCATCGAGCGCGGCCTCTTCTGCAATGGCGAGAAGGACTGTGGTGACGGATCTGATGAAAACACTTGCGGTAAGTTTATTAATATATCTATATATCTGATTACCTGAAGAAAGACTCGTCGCTCAGCACTTTCTCTCGCAAGCTGCCAACTTCAATCCGGATCTGACAGAATCATTACAAGGAGTGATTGAATTCTTGCTGGAATGAGAGTGTCAGTCTCCTGATATAATATCTATAAAATTGAGAAAGGTGATCAATGATATGTGTATACACGTGTGTGTGTGTATATATATATATATATATATGAAAAGCCCTAATTTCTGTTGTTCTATAGACATGGACAATGATCCCAACAGAGCTCCTCCCTGCGACCCAGCAGTCTGCGTTCTGCCAGACTGCTTCTGCTCTGAAGATGGCACCACGGTACCTGGTGATTTGCCATCCAAGGATGTTCCTCAGATGATTACCATAACCTTTGACGACGCTATCAACAACAACAACATCAACCTCTACAAAGAGATGTTCAATGGAAAACGCAAAAATCCTAACGGTTGTGACATCAAGGCTACCTTCTTCGTGTCCCACAAGTACACGAATTATTCAGCCGTCCAGGAAATGCACCGCAAGGGTCACGAGATTGCCGTGCACTCCATCTCGTAAGTGTATAAAAATATTTCGTAAGCACGAAGTCATCCAGGAATAGATATAATTAACAAGATAATAATTAACTTCAGGCATAACGACGACGAACGCTTCTGGTCTGACGCCACGGTCGATGACTGGGCTAAAGAAATGGCCGGCATGAGAATCATCGCCGAGAAGTATGCCAACTTGACTGATAACAGTGTCGTGGGTGTCCGTGCTCCTTATCTTCGAGTCGGTGGTAACAATCAGTTCACCATGATGGAGGAACAAGCCTTCCTCTATGACTCCACCATCACTGCCGCCCTGAGCAATCCACCCCTATGGCCGTACACCATGTACTTCAGGATGCCACATCGTTGCCACGGTAACCTGCAACATTGCCCAACGAGGTAAGCTTAGGATAACTTTGAAAGACCTAGTGGACATGATGATAATAATATAATGACGCTATGATCTAATAATTAATCGATAAACAGATCCCACGCCGTTTGGGAGATGGTAATGAACGAGCTTGACAGGAGAGAGGATCCTCAGAACGACGAGTACCTACCAGGTTGCGCCATGGTCGACTCTTGCAGCAACATCCTAACAGGTGATCAATTCTACAACTTCCTGAACCACAACTTCGACCGCCATTACGAGCAGAATCGCGCCCCCCTTGGTCTCTACTTCCACGCCGCATGGCTTAAGAACAATCCCGAGTTCCTGGACGCATTCCTCTACTGGATCGACGAGGTCCTATCGAATCACAACGACGTCTACTTCGTGACGATGACTCAGGTCATCCAGTGGATCCAAAATCCACGCACCGTATCCGAATCAAAGAACTTCGAGCCCTGGAGGGAGAAGTGCGTCGTCGACGGACCCCCAGCATGTTGGGTTCCACACAGCTGCAAGCTCACTTCGAAAGAGGTTCCCGGGGAGACGATCAATCTCCAGACCTGCGTCCGTTGTCCCAACAATTACCCATGGGTCAACGATCCCACCGGAGATGGCTTCTTCTAGGCCCTTAATACATTTGACCAAGTCACCCTCCACCCTCCTTACTTCGAAATGAAATCATCTAAGATTTAAAAAAAAAAAAGAGCACCATATACATAAAGTCATCCTCGTCGACCTCCCTCTTAACGTCCAACGTGACTCGCGTGGCCTATCTCATAAATTTACATCGCACGAGTACCCAAGTGACTAGTACCTGAAGTACCACCCAATTGCGCGCCGCCATAATAATCCAGACCCGAATAACATATTAAATCCGGCCACGTAGATGACTATCATTGGAATTCCTTCATTCCAATGCATCGTCATTGAAACGCCTGATTCGCTTATGGCCCGTACGGTGCGCCATCGACCTCTCGACACATGGAAAACCAATTCCAGAACCGACTCGACTTTCGAGCGGCTCTCTATGTATTTGAAAGTGAACCAACCACGTATGTACAGTTGAGCGTCAACGATGGCCTTGGAGTGGGGATGCGGACCGATCGGTGCTGGGCAATGGTTCCCACTCCCAGGTACCGTTCACGCTCCATTGTACCAATACGCTCAATAAAATCACACGCACATACTTCTGCAACAAGTATACAAGTACGCAGACGCGTGACCAGTGTTAGCAACATATGAGCACAGACGAGGAAAGTTAAATGCCTATCGCACTTTCAATATACACACGCATATGGGATTTATCGGAGTGATGGTATAGAGAGGAGAAATTTATAACAAAATATATATATACACATATATACGAACTTACACTCATACACGTACACACCAACACACGCACTTACATATTACCCTATCACTGAGGATGATCACGATTGGCTGTGAACGGCTACCCAAGTGTATATGCTATTTTTTTTATTCTCCACGTCTTAGGTGCTTTCATTTGAAATCAAAGTGACTTAAACACATACACGTTTATACTCAAACGCGAGATGGCGGACTTCGCGCGGCGGAGAAGTCTGCAAGTGAGACTCGACATGTAATATAGACACGACTCCCTTTATGTTCCTGTTTACTCCTTTCCATGCCATCCTTATTATATTCCTTCTTCACATGACGATGATGCAATGGAGCACGTGTGATATACTTATTCCTTAATTCCTACATTTTCCTGTATCCATCATCCCCTTTCATTCTTCTTGCCTCTTCACATGTGTATTGTTCCCTTCAGCAACCGCCAAAACTCCCCGGAACACCCTTTCTTTTCTAAGGGTTGACCAACCAAACTATATATATATATAAATATATATTTTAAATAAGTGATACTGTTCTCAAAAAAAAAAATCTTTAATAAAACACCTTTAAAAATTAATACTTATCCTTCTTATTCGCGCGATCCTTCTATTGTATTTTATGTCTTGTGTTATCTGTATTGTTTTTCATAGTTGGTACCTCTGGATAAACTTGACTGCGTTACCGCTGTCAGAGTACTTCAATGCGATCAGTTCGAGGACCAAGACCTAGTTGACTCCTGTGGAGGATAATTTTAAAAACAAAATTACATTTGCAAGTGTATAAATATTTTTGAGAACGAAACAGGCGTTTTCAAGAAGAGTCTCTCTCCTAGTTTCATATCTCGTTTTATGTATCGGATAATTATACGTGGGAGTTGTAAAAAAAAAAAACGGGGTCACCTATCGACTGAGTCCTAATTTGTCGCACTTAAAAAGCCCAAGGTCTGTCAGGAGGGAGTATCTCATCGAAATTGAATATTAAGATCAAGGCTGATCGAAGGGGGTGTACAAAGTGGTTATACGAAATCAATACCAATAATGATATTACAAAGCCATGTATGTGCGAATGCCGCGAGAGACAGCAAAGAGGGAATAATTTTTTAATTGAACCTAATTACGAAACAAGACCTCCCCGTTGACAAAACGGAGCAGCTTGGCCCGGTAGCTATGAAAACCAATAGTGACTGGCGACTTTAACCGAGTGAAGTCGATTCTACCCAAATGAAATAAACCAAACCAGTCCTCTACCTGCTACTGAGAAAACGCTTGCATTCTTTAATACGGGTTGGGAGGCCAATACTGCGACACGACAAGCCCACGTAACGAGCCAGAGGACTTTCTTATTCGATGGCAGACATTATTTCTGCTTGACATTTTGTACCCGAGTGGGACCCTGGCACCGATCCTAACACAGGCCACTTTTGTGACAGCAGGCCAATATAGATTCTATTGATTCTATTAAGAATCCTTAAAGAGATCACGTACCATTCTTACAAAATTTTTTACTCCAGGAATACCAGTAACTTAGATGGACACCTTCTTCAATCACTGCAATGGATAACAGACGTTGTGTATTTAAACGCTTTGTAGAATAAAACCGTTAACTCTTCGTGGCAAAGGATTTTAATGAAAGCTATATATAAGCTTATTAAGAAGCTTCTTAACAGTTATGATGTACAATTAATTATCGAGCCAACGGATGTTTGTGAAAAGTTCAGAGCTAACCATAATGGCCGGTGAGTGTCTCTCAAATGCCAACAGGCCAATAAGCAGAGAGTCTTGACGTAGCAACGCGATGGACTCTATACATATACATATTGCACAGTATTAAATTATCGCCTGAGAGTCTTAATGGAAGAATAGGCAATCTTCTATATTGAAATTTTCGGAAAGCATCGCCCCAGGTTATTTTTGCCTGACATAAGCGAAAGGACTGGTCGTATGTTTTTGATATGGCCTTCGCTGGTTTTCCACTGATGAACAAGATGTCTACGGTTCTCAGAAACAATGGCTGATTTTGTAACTGTCAATAATCATTATTTCTTTTTAGCAACTCTACTCATTCTCTTCTATTGTCTTTTTTTTTTTTCTTTCGGTATTTATACTACCTCATTATTTGTTAAGTCGACGATGAAAGGCTGCACGTCACTGCGCGAAGGAGTCTTACTAATGGGTGCCACGCGAAATTCGTATAATCCTTTTAACGGCCATCTATAAAAATATATATGTATATGTGTGTGTATGTATATATATATATATATATATAAGTATGTATCCTCGCTATGGAAGGATCGGTAACGATTTTATGGAATGCAGCTCTACCTTACCGCGCGATAAATAGTCTGTCTACAGACTACACAGGGATACACCACCTTAAAATGTCGCATAAGCGAAAGTAGAGAAAGCTGCGTATCTCAGCATCGCGAACGGCAAGGCTATCTACACTAATGTAGCAGATAAGAGGACGAAGCGAAGGAACGTTGCTGCTCGTGTGGAGGGTAGAAAGAGAAGTATACCTTGAAACAAAATAAAACACGTATGATTTGATTATAAATAATTAACATTATTTTACGGTCTATAAAAAGATCTCTTCCGTCTTACCAGTTACATTGAATAAGTAATATCCTTGAACGACCTTATTATATGAATTTAAACGACCGTCCTACTGCATCTTGAAGGTCGTATGAAATATCGATGTGTGACTTTGACGAGTTCATGGTTATCATCGTCTTCCAAAGCAGGATATCGAATCTATAATCAATATCGTCTATATGAATACAATTAGATTTGTCATAAAGATTAGATACTAAGATTTAGATAACCGAGGTCACGTTTTGACAATTCTAGACGACTTTTCGCAGTACTGTAATATTTAAATTACATATAGAATTAATTAAACTGTATCAACGTCAAAGATCTGGATTATTAAGTTGAATATATAAAGAGGCACGTCATACCCGAGATATGTAAATTAAATTGAATAAATAAATAATATTCTAAAAACAGTCTTGGATCGTGTTGATTATATAAATTAAATAAATTTTATTTCGCAAAACGGCGAGGATCGACGCGAAAACATTAAACGTCAAATAGAAGCGGTGAAATTGATTCCTACTAGGTCAGTGGGTAAACGAAGGCGAGTGTTGCTATGCCTGACGCTACGGCGTTTCTAGCGAGTTTTGCGACAAGCGAGCTGTAAAGGTTTATGATATACGTTATACATATCTGTAGTCAACGCGAATCTCTGCATTGGGAGTGAGACCTAAAGCAATTCGCGGTCTGTATGATTAGATGCAATTTCACTATTGGTTGACGTGGCTAATTTTACGTGTCTAGTAGATCGTCGTGATCTTCATGGGAGAAAATAAAAAAAATAAGACGCAAAAAAAATATCCTTCGAGCCGGATTTGAACCAGCGACCTATGGATATCTCTATGAAGATCAATGCCAACTACAGTCCACCGCTCTACCAACTGAGCTATCGAAGGTTCGATACCGTATGACTTAATTTTGTTAGTATTTAAACTTCATACAAATCTATTTAATTTTTACGCAAATATTCATTCACATTCTAAGTGTTATTAGCACTTAGTGTTAAATCCTGTATAGCGATGTATATATTTGGTACATATGTATATGTATATGCGTGAAGGTAAAGAGTTGAGGCATAACCATTACCGTGACGATATTATTACCAGCTACCTGTGTTACACGAGCGTTCTGCTTGGCTGATCAAAATCTCATTCTCACTCTAATTCGTGCGAATCGGCTCCCTGTTTGTAATAGCATACACGTATTACATATATGTATAGACGTGAGTAAAGAACGTGCCGCAGAAACTTTGAATAAGGAGCCAGTTTCTTAAAGGGGATTCGACAACGTCAGACGAAGAGGTCCACGTTATGTTCCTATCACGTTCTTAATGCCAAGGCATTTTGTTTCATGAGCAGCAGTCTGGTTTCTATGTACTCTTGCAAAAGACTCTTGCGAAATGAAGTATTCATGAAAAATAATTTACTATCTAGATGGATTTGACTGATTCTATAAGAAAGCTCACTGCACAATCCCAACCATATAACGAAATGTATACGTTATACCGGGTGGTCCAATCAAAAGTAGTCATCGTTGCTAACGTACCTGACTGGTCTTAATACTTTACCTGTGCCAGACTGCATATATCGCGTGTTAAGAACGCGAAATAAAGAAGTAACTCAAAGTAACTGAAGGACGAAATTTTACTTCTGGAAAGTCGACGACCCCGCGAACCATAATATCATGGGCACTGGGCAATGGGCCCCCTCAAGCCTTAAGGCATGGCCGAGGCTGTTACCAGGAAACAAAGTGGAGCAGCCCCACCCTGGACGACGTTCCACGATGACTTACTCTTTCACGAGAGTAATGCGTTTACGGGACGTGACTAAACTTTGTTACCTCTCTTTCTCTCTCTATATATACATATACATATATATATATAATTGTAAATAAAAACTTATAGTTACTCATCGATCAGAAGTTTGTAAGATAAGACCCACCATATGCGTAGACGGTATTATTCTGCAGCCATATAAATTTCTATGCAGTGACACCACACCCCTTACGGAATCGCCCACTATGACATTCTTTCCGGCTTTTTTACACTTCCGAGTAGATTCACGTCTATCACCGCGTGAAAATGGAAAAAGTAAGGGGAAGACGTGATCGCCTTCCGGGTCTAGAGTAAATGCGCCAGGTAAGAGTCCTTCGAACGCAAGGACATCGCAAAGGATTGTCAGCGCGTGACGACAACGTTCACGCCATTTATAATTCATTTGTATTACGAATAAACTCTAGATAAGCTCACTATTTATAAATAAAACTAATGTTTCATTTACTGTACTTACTGTCGTACTATTAGGATGTCTTCCAAGTGTCGGCATTCTTGCCATAGCGGAATGGCACAGGATAGGTTATGGCGTTACGTTGTTTCTCTATATAACGACACGTGGTTCCCTTCGTACATTGACAAGTACCGTTGAGTTTTCTCTAAGAAATAAACGTCCTCGACATTTCCTTCCCTTCTCTACTTCTCATCTCGTAGAGAAGGATCGTCTCGCTCGAACATTTAGAATTGCCACATCCTTATGTATAACGAGTTATGCATACTTAC
>JARQSV010000435.1:121454-137074 GCA_030142285.1 Calameuta idolon
TCTCGTAGAGAAGGATCGTCTCGCTCGAACATTTAGAATTGCCACATCCTTATGTATAACGAGTTATGCATACTTACAGGTCCTGTATAAATGTATACCTATATTCAATGATATAAATCCATGAATTTCTGTTCCATAGACTCAGATGGGATAGCACTGTATTCGCTAGAGAGACAGCAGCGCCAGAGACACGTAACGGGGCCATTTTGAATCATACGGTGGAGATTCTAGGTAGTACACATACACAGGTTCTCTTAGCAGTGCGTTACGTGACATATAACATTTGACAGTGAAAGTTATCCGATGCCTTGGGCCAGAGGCGTATCCATACTCAAGTCGAATCTCAATCTTTATATGTATATGGTTGTATAGATGCATTACATATACAGGGTTATTCAGGCCAAACGTACCATCTGAATCCTAACCTGTACGTTTGACTTTTATCCTAGAACCAACTGCGATTGGTGGGCTTGCAATGAAAAACCCTGTACGTACTGGTATTACATGGGTATAACGCTTTTGTTATATCTGAAGTGTATAGTGTATAGAGGTAGGGCCGACACCTTGAAATCTCAGAATCAAAAGGCTCGCATCTCCCATCTGGAACTAAAGGGAAAGTGAAGGCGTTCCGGGCACATCTCTCTTCCATCCAGACGAGGAGGGCTTCGCGTTCCTTCAGGGGCAAGGTCAACACCTTCCTGACCCCTACCATATCAACCTACTTCAACTGGTATGAATCAGATTCTCATTCTCCACATTTTCAAGTCCTTTGTAGTGCCGATCCTGATTTGCGCATTAGCGGCAGTCATGATAGCCTCACTGTCCGTGAGGGAGACTTCTTTCTGATCTTTGTCCACCTCGAGACTTCACCAATGTGCACACGAAGTTACACATCTACGGAACGTTACCGGGTGAAAGTGATAAGGAAGCAAGGTCGACTGGTACCGTCGACGTGGCCGATTAACAGCCTCAGATACATACCGAAATACCAATTTGTCGATAATTTCAGGCACGTCTGGAATTCTTCCGGATTTCGACCGGATATTCACGATACGAGGTGACAAATCGATAGACGTCCTTGGAGTAAGGTAGGACAAAATGGCTTCCGTTTTTCTTTAGATGAACGGAATCAGGAATTTGCTGAAACGGCCGTATGTATTATACGATCTTCTATCCATACGGATAGGGGTCGCTTCTTTTGGGCGATGACGTTAAAAATCGTGCATGCTCCATCTTGTAAGTATACTCAACAGCTGCCTAACCAGTAGTAGGTATACTAAGCAGCTGCCTAACCAGTACTGTACTTAATAGCTGCCTAACCGGATCGCAAATTACTTTATACGGATTTCCAAGAATTGTCATCGAGTATTGAACCACCATCCCATGTAGAGATACTGTCTTTGTCTAGGAATAATGCGAATTCCAATATACACTTGATTATATGTATACCCGTATGCCTTTTGGGTTTTGGAATTCTATAAAGAAGTTCCCGTGATAAATAAATATATATATATATATATGTATAGATTGTTCGGGAACTTCCAAGAAATCTCTGACAAATGTGTTTACCAGCATTCGAGGTCGCTATACGCGCACTATAGCTTGCACGTTTCATTTTCGATTACAATATTCAATTCTATCTGCGATTCCACGTAGTCAGGTCGTAACATTTGTTCCGCGTAAACTTCACTACGACCCAATTTGGGTTACGAAATCATCATCCTCCTCCTGCCATTATGTATTTACTGACAGTCACTCCTGGTGTAAATCGAGTAATAATGTTCATCATCAGCGGCTGAAAATATGTTTGAAAGTAAAAATAGTTATTAATTGCTTGTTAATTATACGGTAAATTATCGGCTGACTCTTAAGAATTTGATGTCAGCTATTAGACATTCTTTATCTAATACTACTATACAGTTTCCTTATCAGAAGAATTATTGGTAATTCGTCGTAAAGTACTATTTATTAAGATCTATTGTACATGAAAGATGACAACGCCGTATAAAGAGAAAGGCTACGCTGTAAGCGTCAGTGAAAATTAGTAGAACAGAATCAAAGCATGTGAAATAAATTTCTCTATAATTTGCACGATTGTTTACAAGCGAAAGCACGAAAGCCTGATTTCGCTTAGCGTCACCGAAGCGCGGGAATTTCAAAACTTCGTTCTTACTTTTGAATGTGCACGAAAGACAATAGAGCCCGAGGAAAAAAAATTTAATTTCTCTTAATCGATGTACAATTTCGTACCACTCAGCCCCGTTTCCTCTGACTTGGTTTAAGCTTGGTTCAAATTTTTACATATAGCTTTAAGATAGAGTAACCAGAGATTAAACTTCGATTAATGTCGGAGAAAACGGGCATCAAGCAGAGTCATCAGTAAAACTAGGGAAAACGTATTTGTCATATATTTTGGTCTAAATGATATTCCTGATTCGTTTCGTGGTGTCTATAGTCATTTCTTGAGATAAAGTCTCTGTACAAAGGAGACGACCTTTGATGACTTCAGGCTTTCGATTTCATTGCAATTCCCCTGTTGCACCTTGTGCTCGCGCCTCAATGACTAAAGTTCAACCAACTGCCGCTTTCGAATAATGCATTCGCGTTGCAATTGTGTTGGTGTATAAGCGATTGACGTCGGATTGGCATTCCGATTTCTTTCACAAAATTTGGGGGCCAGTTTTAGAAAGGTGGATCGTAAATTCGTGTCGCCTAACGACACAGCAGCACTTTCTTTCAATGATTTTAGATACCGATGCCCGATCGCCTGGGATGTGTGTCTCTTCGATCATCGCGCAGCAATGGCGGCCATTCCTCGTTATCGGCCGCTCAGTATCGACTATATATAGGTTAAACGATCGTTAATATCATCTGGCTTAAAGAAAGGGAATCAGAGAAAATGCCGTGCAGACACTTACGTGAATTGAGAATGAGCATCAACGGAAGGCCAGGTTGCCCTACAAGGTGAACCGCTGCACCTTTCAACCCGACTAATCCTTGATTCTCGTGTCTAGAATAATTTTGCATTCTTCTTTACCTTTCATTAATAATTTCTATACGCACTTGCATCCAAGCACACGAGGCGCCAGACCTCTCTGGTTCAGTAAGCATGTATAACGGACGATGATAATATCTTCTACGAACTTACAATAATTAGACAAGGTATAGCGATGTAGAAGGAAAGTTTAAAATTTCACCTTTTCAAAATACTTTTCCCCGCCAATGGCATTAATTCTTTAAATATTTTTCAAAATTTTTCTCCACCTTATTACACGACCTCTGTCAAGTCCCGTATGATTCTGCGTACCTGCCAGTAGCAACAGCAGCAGGGACAGGATGCATTTCGAAATACGAGACTCGCATAATTATACCAGGTAGGTTAACCGATGCATCGTGAATGCAACATGGTCGCCGGACGTGGCTCTGCGGATTGGCGAAATAAAAAGAAAATGAATTCTGCGAGGCGAATTCGCTCATATAGAATTCATGACGTTGATCATGAAAAAGGTAGGACACCTTTCCCCATCGCAGCTTATATATTATGAAGGAGATCGTATTAAAAAATACTGGGTCACCATTGTACAGGTCGATTTGATCTTCCTGTCTTAAATGTCTTTGTCTAATCCAATTCGACTCACGTACTCTAGGTACCTACGCCGATGTGGATGGTCTCTTTCGTAGGAGACGCACGACTACGTGATTTTCACCTTGACCCAGCCCGGGTCATTGTCCACCTTATTACTGTACACGATCCCAGGAGCACGTCCGGGCAATGCTCCATTTCATTTCTAAGCTGCCTCGTAACAAAGGTAGGCATCGATATTACGCTTGCAATCTCAATTATCAATTTTCTATGGATTTTTCTAGGATCAAAGAAACATTCCACCGCGTTCAAGGTCCTATAGTCGATGAACATTGGACCCGTAGGTGTAGACCGTTCTAAAATCAAGATTCCTCAAAGCGGATCTATAGACAATAAATATATTTAAAAACATGGTATATGGAAGAAGAAAAAGATAAACTGTAGGTCAGTGTGATACCATGGAAGTCTGGCGCCATGACGACGAGGACCTCGGGGAACGGATTAATAACCAATATTTTTATTATTTTAGTGGAATCCTGGAGCCTCCTAAGAACTATAATTATACTAAATACGATTCCACGTTCACCAGAAAGCCCATACCCAGCAGTCGACGATGAGCTATGGACACTCAATAATTAGACGTTTCCATTCTCAAAAGATATTTTGGTATTTGAAGGAGTGGCTCGCGTCGTGTCTTCTTCACGTCGTACATGAGTCGAATGTCCGGCTGATATTTTCGTGAGTGCTATTCGACAATTTAAGCAGCGTTATATAAGTAAAGGGCTCTTGCTGCCGACGGCGACGACGCTTAGATACGTTATTGCTGATTTTTTCTTTTACTCTCTTTTTTTTTTTCCCTAGTTCTTTCGCTCCTCGAAGACTACACGAACTTCTCTCAATATGTCAGGACAAGGGAACTGGTTTGCAGACGGTTTGCGGGTGAACGTGCCAGCTGGCATCTCATGTGCATCTTGCTCCAAGGACTCGACGGTCCTCGCGTTAGAAATGCCATTAAGCCACAGCGAGTGACTCTCGCTTTCATTGGCGAAACTCATGAGAACGGCCATTCCGCGTGCGAGATTCTTCACCGCAACTGATACCGCCGATATACTGTTATAGGTGCTCGTTTGCTTGTTTGCTCACTTTATATACGCAAGTTCAATCTGGAGCAGTTGCGCAAGAGTTCGGTATCGAGAACGTATGTGCCTTTGAGGGACGCCATCATCGAGTATTCTTATATCTGGCTGAGATACAGGCTATCCAGGATGCGCAGGCATAGGTTATATATGCATACTATTTTTATATAAATGATATTGACCAATTTTTCAAACGGAGTTGTACTCTTTGTTTGTGCAATATTTTTATGTTTTCAGATAGAATCCTCGTGTGTCGTATCGATAGCAGCTTGTGGATTTCGTTCTTGGTACGAAATAGCAGCTAGGACCAGGACTCCTAGATGGGAAAGTACAGAGAAAATATTGATGAGGCAAAGACAAGATATGATAGGAATTTGGTGAGTCTATAAAAGTTCTTTGCTTACTGCGCCAATTGAAGCCTTTTTATTATTGCAGACTGTGTCATTTTGCTGAGCAGCACCCGAGATGCCTGTCCTTCTTGCTTCTAGAAACGACTCCTTTGGTAATTTCGGTTGGCTGGCACAGGCGTACCATTTTCTTTATGGACTTTCTCTATGTGTACCTAGGCGATAGGAGATCAATGGTTTCCATGATATGAAGCAATTCGGTCTTTAACGACAAATCACCGAAGGAACGGATAGACCGGAGGCCTTTAAAGATGAACGACGTTCTGCGATGCACATTCTTGAAGTTATGTCATCGTACTTTCATTCCTGTAACCGTACACATGTTCACTGAACTACTCAGATTATAATTGGCATAAATTTCCGAGAGAAGGTATCTTCAATAGATCCTTACACTCACTTGGCAATTGAAGATTTCTCATGGTTCAACCCCTAGGCGATCTTGCCCCAGAGTTCCCAGGCTTCCGGATTGAAGTTTTCCAAGTTCTGCTGAACGGTTTTACCTCTCGGTAAAAACTTGGCTAGGATCCTCTGATCTGGGTGAACATTCTGGTAGATCTGGGGACCATACGAGACCAAGATGGCAGCACTAGACGGAAGGTGAAAGTCCTCCGAAGAAGAGGGAAGGAGTGGTGGTGCACATATAGAGGGGCGAGAGGGCGCGGCTTGTCCAGACGCTTTCTGTCCCGCCGACGACGATCATGTCGCCGAAGTTAATATTCCTACTAGGATCCCTCTGTCTACTTGCCGGTGAGTACTCTTTGATATCAGATAAGTTTACTTTATCACTGTTTTTAAATATTTCCGTAAAAAATCTGAAGAAAACTGCGCGCATCGGACTTATCGTAAATTAATTTTACAAAAGGTGTAATTTAATTGAGTACGATTCTTTATTCGCATCGCGTTTCCAACCCGATGTTTATGCGCTGTAGCAGAGAAAAATGTTTGAGAACGCGTGTACAGTTTATCAACGAGCGTGACGTAGTGGATCTATCAAGAAACGAGAATCATTTATTTATAAAAAATCACAAGGAGCGAATGATCACGGGAACTGATCGTTATCCAAAATGGAGAGTATCGGAGAACCTACTTTGGAGAACCACTGTCGCTTTCCCCCTTGGTCGCCCTGACATTTCCAAGACTTTCTACTGCCACGAGAGTTCAATGATCCCCCCCGCGGAAGCCATCAGAAGCTGTACAGCGCATAAATCCGCAAATTAAATAATAAATCACGAAACTCGCTGAATTATGCGATAAAGATCTATTCTCAAAATTAATATGTATTTTCAGTTACGGTGAGGTCGCAGGACGACGATGGTGGCGATGGATTGGAAGCAACCGCGGAAGAACTCTGCCAGGACAGACCCGGGGATGAGTACTTCCGCTTAAACATCGAAGGAGACTGTCGTGACGTTGTGAGGTAAAAACCGGAATAAAAGTTGCGCAAAACGACTGAAATGAAATAAAAAAAGAAGGGAACCACAGCGTCCCTTCGTTCACCACAAAGAATCATTTACCGTCGGCCATTTTGCAACTCTCTATCGCGAATAAAAACAGTTCCGCAATTGCATAGTGCGCAGGTTAAACTCGCCATAGTACTACCTACATCTAGTGTGATGTTTGTATTGCGATATCGACTATCCTTTTTCTTTCTTTTTACTCAAAGAACTTTCATTCCCCCCATACGTGTCACTCGAGTACAAATGAACACGCGTAATAATAACGTAATCAAGGTACGAAACGTACCTACCGCTACCAGGAACACTTTATTAATTTCCGCATACTGTACATTTTTTTTTCTTACCCCCTTCTATTTTTCTTATTTTTTTTTCCATCACGCAATGATCGGCGGTAAATGATTTTCTGTGGGTCGAATCGCTTTGTCACTTACCGACTTACAGTGATTTAGTGTCTCCTGTGGAGGGGTGGGTGAGAGAAGGGGAGGGCCTAATAAAGTGATAGGCTTAAGAGGCTTATATGCTGCCACACCTATTAATACGTTGCATCGGGAAACACTTTCCTACCGGTTACTTCAAGGTAATAGAATGTCAGTCTCGTCTGACGTCGTGAGCGCCATCAAGGACTCCGCCTTCTTCACTAATCGGGACTTAACGGTGAACGACGAGAATCCACTTGCCTTAAGAGTCTTCGCGAAACTCTGACACAGTGCTTGCATAGACGTAAATAAAAAAAAGGTACTTGAAGTAACGCGGCACGCAGTATAGAACATGGTTCAAGGCAATCGTGTCTTTTTATCTCCATAATCCATCCTCCTGGTACCAGGACGATACCGGTAGTACGTAGCGCCATAGTTCTAACACTGTTACCGACGGGGGATAAGGATGAAGAGACTTTGGATGAGTCACGCACTAGAGTTTCGGTTCGAGCCGTGTTTAACTTGATCTTCAAGGACTAAGGGGGGCATAGTCAAACAAACGCTGAATGGTTGACTGCTCGAAAGGAGACAAACAAAGAAAAACGTATAAGAAGTCACTTCGGTAGAGACGGAGAAGACTGTTTAGAGAAAACAAAGAGAAAATACTTAGAAATTGTGTTCGTGGTCGAGCAGCGATTTTATCACGAAGTTACGGTCTCTTGCAACACGTTTCATTTTCTTTGAATTTGATTGACAAACATGTATTGACATTGTGACAATGTCAGAAATTATTCAGGCTTGTCGTGTAGGGATTGTTTTTGTGGTTATGTGCTAATTTATGGATTGGTAAAAAACAGAAAAAGATAACGAAACACACAACCCCCATCTGTGCCTGCCTTCAGGCGGGACAGTCGGGTGTTAAAAGGAGTAAACATAATCAATGTTATAACGAATAAATGAAAAATACAGGTGCGACAAAGCCAGTGAAATTGGAGTAACTAGATTGGCTACTGTAAGATGTCCGACGGGTCTTGCCTTTGATATCGAGAGGCAAACTTGCGACTGGAAGACCAATGTGAAGAATTGCGATCAGCTCGAGAGTAAGCACTATTATAATACAGTTGTTAAGCTCAAAGACGGCATTTTCCCTTCAGGTGTACAAGGTCCGGCCTGAAGCAAATCACGTGTCCCAGCGGATTGGCCTTTGATTTGGATAAACAAACCTGCGACTGGAAGGGCAAGGTCACCAACTGTGACAAGCTCGAGAGTAAGTGACGTTCGGGGATTACAAAAAAAAAAAACAAAGAAAATAAAAAATGGACCCTCCTGTCTCCTGCCATCAGTAGACACTGGATAAACTATTGTTTATCATGGAGACAGGGGGAGGTTGATCTAATATAATCTCGTAGACTCGCGCCGTAGCACGCACATTCTAGTTCACTAACATCCTTCTAATCCTTGAGCTCAGCATCCCTCTAATAACTCAGAAAATTATTTATATAAATTTATCATCGATCATGAGTCTCCTCACTCACTCATTCACGATTATTCATTCGCTCAATGACATACATGACATTTTTATCTCACTCTCCTTTCTCTCTCTCTCTCTCTCTCTCTCTCTCTCTTTGTTTCTTTCTCTGTACAGATATTATCTCTACTCTTTGTCACTAATCAACACGCTTTCCTCGATGCTTATGATTGATCGTAGTTTGTTTCTAACGACACTATTATACGAGCCCGAGGAGAACTTCAACTCGTGTCCCGTCTCTAACGCTCTCAGCAATTCTCTAATTCAACTTTCACACTAAGCGGCAGCGCCTCGTACTCACATGCGGTACCAGGCTGCGCGATGAGCTTCTGCGCACGACCTCTCAAATCGGTTTCACTCGTTCGACCTCGTTTACAATTGCAGATTCGCTTAGACCCAGGTGCGCAAATCGCGCTGTTTACTTTGTCCTCTCGCAAAAAGCTGTTCTTCTTAACAGGAAAAACTTTTCGTTCCTCTGACAGGATTTTTCATCTTGACTTTATACGTAGAATCTCTTTCTTTCTAAAGCGCCTACGTGTTCTTTTGCTTATTTTGCAAATTACGTGATACTTAAAGATATATGGCTGTTATCCATACCCCTATCTCTCTTTCTACACGTGTACGTTATTAACGCAAAGGCCCAGAGCTAAGTCATGAACTTATTTTAACTTTCTATTATTTACGTTATAGACGTTAACTCTTATGAATCCTTTTTTTTTTTCACGACACCCTCACGCGTTTCCCCTGTCTTTCTTGTCTGTTTTTATGTTGCCCGTGGCTAAAGCTCTCTGAATGTTTTCTCTTGTCTTTCCTGTCCATCTTCTGTCTGGTCTGTCTTTCTATCTGTCTGTTGCTGTTGATGCCCAAAGGATATTATTTACATCCAAAATGGGCGTACTTTATATATTTAATAACAAATTATATAATTAATCGCGTGCGTCGCCGTGAGTAAACAATTTATTTATTTTTTAAATTGAACCCCGCGTCACAACTCGGTCGCTTATATATTTAAATTTGCACGAAAAAGGAAATGTCTGGACACGTGTAATGATATACGCACATTCAATTGTTACAATGAGACGTATACATGGACACATGCGCACATACACATACACATACACACACATACACAGAGTATTGAATAATTCTAATGCAGAGGTTTTACATAGTGTGATCCACTTAGTTTTGGATCTGGTTTGTAAATATTAAATATAAGTAACGCGTAAAGTGTATGGAGTTGGGCCTTGGAGAACACCTCGCAATCAGTCAAGAATTCTTAATGGTATCTCGGAGGATTAATTGTCATTAACAGAAATATATACACGCGTTTACAGAGCCTCGCAAGGTCTTGCCTATTCTGAAGACGGACGAGCCCATATGTCCTGAAGGGAAACTTTCCTGCGGAAATGGCGAGTGCGTCGATAAGGAACTTTTCTGTAATGGCAAACCTGACTGCAAGGACGAATCTGACGAGAATGCCTGCAGTAAGTCGTAGCACTAGCGAAAAGATAAATTAATATTTGTAAGCAAATTAATGACCTTCGACAGTGGATCTAAATCGCTATCTATTACAGCTGTAGAAACCGACCCTAACCGTGCACCAGATTGCGACCCATCACAGTGCCAATTGCCAGACTGCTACTGCTCCGCCGATGGTACCAGGATACCTGGCAACATCGATGCTCAGCAAGTACCTCAAATGATAACGATCACCTTCAATGGAGCTGTCAATGTTGATAACATTGATCTGTATGAGGAGATCTTCAACGGTCAACGTCAAAATCCTAATGGCTGCCAGATCCGTGGTACCTTCTTTGTCTCCCACAAGTACACCAACTACTCAGCGGTTCAGGACCTTCATAGACGTGGTCATGAAATCGCTGTATTCTCACTGACGCATAAGGATGATCCTCAATACTGGACCCAGGGATCTTACGATGATTGGCTGGCTGAGATGGCTGGTGCTCGTTTGATCATTGAACGTTTTGCTAACATCACTGATGCATCCATCATTGGCATACGTGCTCCTTATCTCAGAGTTGGCGGTAACAAGCAATTCGAAATGATGGCTGATCAGTACTTCGTCTACGATGCTTCCATCACTGCTTCTCTTGGTCGTGTTCCTATTTGGCCATACACCTTGTACTTCCGCATGCCTCACAAGTGCAATGGAAACGGTGGCAACTGTCCATCCAGGTCTCATCCTGTCTGGGAGATGGTTATGAATGAACTTGATCGTCGTGATGATCCTACTTTTGATGAATCCTTACCTGGTTGTCATATGGTTGACTCCTGCTCCAATATTCAAAGTGGAGAACAGTTTGGTCGTCTCCTTAGACACAACTTCAATCGTCACTTCAATACCAACAGAGCACCTCTGGGTCTTCATTTCCATGCTTCCTGGTTGAAGAGTAAAAAGGAGTACAGGGAAGAACTCATAAAGTTCATCGAAGAGATGTTGGCCAGGAGTGATGTCTACTTCGTTACCATGGTTCAAGTAAGGAACTATTCGTTTTTAATAATACACATTAATTTATCAATTAAAAAGATATTATCATTTATGCTTTCGTACCATCAGAACTAATTATCATTTCTACTCTTCGCTATCAGAAGATATTAACATTTTGTATCATTCAGGTTATCAAGTGGATCCAGACCCCTACTGAGCTGTCGGCTCTCAGGGATTTCCAAGACTGGAAAGAAACTTGCGACGAGAAAGGACAACCCTACTGTTCTCTACCTAACGCCTGCCCATTGACTACCCGGGAACTTCCTGGAGAAACTCTTCGTCTCTTCACCTGCGTGGAATGTCCTAACAACTACCCATGGCTTCTCGACCCCACCGGCGACGGATTCTCTGTCAAGAAATAAACCAATGGTCGAGAACGACGTGTCCCCTGCTTAGCCCTTATATTCGAAACCAATGCGTGACAAACTTGTTACCACTAAGTCGAATCAAGGGGAAACGAAAAGACCGTGTATTAAAAAAAAAAACATCACTGAAATATCGGAGACGACGGTGACGTTTCCTGCCGGACATCGTCGGGCATCCTCTGTTCCGGAAATACCGCCGTTTATCCGGTTCACAAGCCTATAGACTCCTGTTGTACATATTCACCAACACCCTATCAGTAAGACGCACAATGGAGTGCTGAAAATTCGTTCTAAATGATAGAATAACAAAAAAAAAACGAGGTCGTACAGAAACGATTGATCATCTATCGACTTATGATAACGCAATTGAACGAAACTGGAACGTTGTGCGCTGTACCTATTTCTACTTAGAATTTAAGCGAAGATACGCCGAGTCGTGCGCGTCGGAATAACTCTTAAAGATCTTAAGCTGTTTCTAAATAAAAAGAAAAAAGTTGAAATACAAACATAATCGACAAGAGCCACCAAGATTCTCCTAAGGCGCATTATACGATTCACCGGTTGTTACATCTCGGGTAATACCCATCTCGTATCTCCTTTCCCTGAAGCCTTGAAAGTAACATGGTTGCCACTCTTCTTGCAGTGCAGAGTAGCTGGCGTAGAATATAAAAGATGAAATGTCAGCCGTAACCTGGGGGCACCTTTCGTTTTCGGACTGCATTCCAGTTGATCCACTGTTTGTCTTGCCCCACACAAACTTCAATTCCACTTTGATTTGCTTGTATTATCGCCATACTGTTTCACCTGATACAGTACGGTTCTTTCCAGACACGAAACGTAGTATAATAATTTGGACATCTGTAAGGTATAGTAATACCAGAATTCATCCAGGAGTAACACTTTAGGCTTCCTTTCTCAGTAGCCTTTTCATAGGCGGGGGAACGAGTGTGTGTGTGTGAGTTCGTATATATATACACACACATATACACAAAGCACTCTGGGTTCAATATTGCCACGTTAGAATTTAAATGCAAATTTCGACGATTAGAAAACTAAAATGTATAGAAAGCAGACATCGTTCGATTTCCCTGACCCAAAAATTAAAATGATCACCTTGGAAATCTGATTCTTGCTTTCAAAGCGCAATAACTGTAAGCCCTGATATCGATTATTACATTGATTGATTGATTCCAGAATGCGTTTCTAGGAGGAAATTTGTTTTTTTATCATTCTAATGATCGAATTAAGTTAATCAAGAACTGTTACAGATGTCGTAGATATCTTCATTGGATTTTACTATTATCCGTCTGTACAAGGTCCTGAATTTTTATTGCAAGGGTCGGCATTATTTTTTGGGATTCTTATTAATCAATCATTTTCCACAATTCCGCTTGTAAATTTCATTTTCTCCTAATCGAATCTTTTATTTTGTACGCTTAAGAGGTAACACGTACGTATCTGGACCATCGTCAATTTGAGGTCCCAATAAATTATTATCGAAATTATGCGAAACGAATAATATGCACAATTGCCTAATGAATCCGATAAAAGATAATGAATTAAAAATTCACTTTGTTTCACCCACATTAAATTATCATAATCCAGATCTTAAATTACTGTTGTCACGGAAAAAAGGAGCACCGTGAACGTCCTATTCTATTTTTGCGTAGACCATCTATCCATATATACGTGTGTATGTGTAACAATTCTAGAAATATGGAACATTGAAGTTTTTACGTCACTAAAATAAATGCATTGTATATCTATTTTCCTATCAATCACATTCGGTACGACGTCACTGCATAGTTCGTCTACAAGTTTAATGTGCTTTTTTGACACATTGAAAACTATGAAATCTTCTGTGACATGGCTTTTCATAAAATCTATGCTAGAAAGTATGTAGATGCATTATTTTACACTGAAATATATTTTTTTTTTTCTTCTTGTGTATATATTTCTGTGATTTTATGGTTAACCACGTGCGGCTTCATTGTTTTCTATTTGTCAAAAATACATAGAACTTGTGGACTGACTATATTTCCTATTTATAAGGAAGTCGAGTGATTTCTTCTGTCTCAATCACGAGACTACGCTTTCCTAGATAATACATTGGTACGTACTAGAAGTAGCGTATTGATTTGGTATCAGAGCGATACGTTTCTCGGGTCAAATACCGAGATAACTGCAAACTATGAATGCACTGCAGATACTCAGGATAATCAGAATTATCACCAGCCAGAACGGTAGGGTATCTGAAAGATGAGGATTACATTAGACGAATGTAATTTGTTAAGCGTTTAATCTTCGTCATGATTAAGGTACTTACGCCTATATGGTATATTGTGAACGCAGATTCTATTGTCCACGGAGATGCTCACTACAGCAGCTTCCGAGTTACTGGTTATAGCGGGACCGTCTAATTTTGTTGGCAAGAATTCTAAACCGGTGACAAACATGCAATGTGCACCAGGCACGTGCAGTGCCCTTTGTAAACTGAAGGCTATGAAAATGTCCACACTTCCAGAAAACATTGTTCCCACTGCAACAAATCTACCATTGTCCGAGACTGCTAAGGCTGATAGAGTCTCCTTGTAAGCAGCAGATTTGAGGATTGTTCCTTGATCAGCATCCCACAACTGGAGGAAACTTGGATTCTTGCCATTGGTAGCATTGGATAGTATGAACAATTGTAACTTGGAAGAGTTATCCTCACAATTCCTGAAGCGACACCTTTTGTACATGTACTTAGCACCTTCTATCGGTGGTGTCCATTTAAGCTCTTTTCTCTTTTTACCAGAGGCCACGTCCCAGATAATGGCCTTCCCATCCTTGGCTATGGTAAGAAGGAGATCACCCTTGGGACTAAAGTCTATATCATCAATTTCCTTGGCGTGTGCTTCTACGTCATGAACTTTAATGAACTGTGGAAATTTCCACAAACGGACATGACCGTCTGTGCCACCTGTGGCCATGAATTTACCATCAGGACTTACTCTTACAATGCGCTGGAGAGATTCACCCTCGCTGAAAATAATTGACAAAATTAACAATATTTTAATGAGGTTCCCAGAAATTTTTGATTTCTTTTTCAAACCCGGAAATAACAAAATCTCACCCAAAATCCGTCTGTATACTGTCTGCAGGCTTGACAAGAAGCTGGAGTCTCTTGTGCTTAACGTTGGAATTGTTGTCCTTAATTTCTTCTATCCTCTCATTCTTTACAGGAGCATCACCAGCACCACTTCTCTCACTCTTTCTTCTTTGCCTTATCTCATCCTTACTAGTAATACCGGTAGGTCTAAGTATTTCACCATTTCCTACAGTAATTATTTTTGTATTAACATTATACAATTGGCAATGACTTTCTTGACCAGCAACAATCCAAGTTCTCTTTCCATCATTATATGCAGTACAGTTCATTACGACACTAGGACCTGTCTCATGCCGAGTGACTTCCTCAGCCACAAATTGTGCACCATCGTGTGATAGTTCAAATATTTCCTAGAATAAATTAGGATAATGCTCATCTTGTCAGTTTAGAAAATTATTTGAAATAGTAACAAGATAGTCGCTTCAAATTAAAAAAAAAACGCAATGCTCACGAATCCATTAGCGACTCCAGTTTTTGAAGATCCACCACCTCCACCAACGAGGACGTGTCTGCTGGTGAGCATTTGTAGAGTGTACAAAGGGAAATTCACCTTAGCCAAAAGGCCACCCTTGTTCCTTCTTGACGGCATACTGTCTTGTTAATTAAGTATTTCGAGTTCCCTTTACCTTTCTATTAACCAACATGTAACCGTGGTCAACCCGGAAACTTGCCAGACTTTGTTGTTTGCCTTCAATTAGCACAGTCAAAGTTCCACGTTTCACGTTGATACTCACCCATCGTGAAACAAATTCAATCTACATAAAGACAGTCTATGGAAAACATTAAAAACAACATCTACTCAGTCAGTAACAAGATTGGACAGGTATTTCATTGCTTCGCCATCTTTAGAACTACTGTTAACTGAAGAGGTAAATAGAGTGGACCATCATATGCGATATGGTGACATGCAACCTGAGTATTTTTTTAGATTTATAGATCGATTATATCCATTGAAATACTATATATAGATATATATTCTAAATATTAGAATCAGAGATGAGCAGGGAGATGCACAACGCTACGATTTTAGGCGATACCAAAAACATGGCGCTAAATCGTAGCGGCGAG
>JARQSV010000435.1:137174-152655 GCA_030142285.1 Calameuta idolon
GGTGTTTGGAACATTAAAATAATTAATTAAATCAATAAAGTAAAATATTAACACCTAGAAATCGGAAATTCTGGCCATGCATATTTAGAAGTACTTGAAGTTGTCCAAAAATGTGTGCGCGCAAATTCGTGCGGCAAGGCTCGAAGAGTGGGAGCAGGACTTCAATAATTTCACTGCCGGTACCGCTAGATGGCAGTGTTTAAAATTCGAATGCGAACTATTGGTTCATGATATCTGAACAGGAGCAAGATGGCGGGTGTTATTGCTCGTTGCGTTCAGATTCCAAGGAGACAATTAGGTAAGTTTTACAGGTGTCTTTTTTCTGAGTGAATATGTAATTTTATAAATTTAATTATTATATAGTACAATCTTAGATTCTTAGTATATTGTGCGCTAATGTCATTCATATTTAAAGCGCATTGCACCTATGACGACTCAAGGTTATATAATTAAATTATATTAATTCATTTAAAGGTCTCCTTGGATATCTTGTGAGTGGTCAGCAAACTAGGACTCTTGCCGATGGTGCTCCTGAAGGAAAAGTAATCCAGCATTTTCTTATGATATTTATCTGTCATTAGACTCAATAATGTCAACATATGACATCATGCAAGAGCACTAACAAATGATTCTTCTGTTTGTCGATCTGTTCTTAGAAAGTTGGTGGTCCTTTGGCTGACCAGGACCGCATCTTCACAAACTTGTATGGCAGACATGACTGGAGATTGAAAGGAGCCTTGAAACGAGGCGATTGGTATAAAACTAAGGAGATTCTAGACAAGGGTGCGGACTGGATCATCAACGAGGTTAAAGTTTCTGGTCTTAGAGGTCGTGGAGGAGCCGGTTTCCCTTCTGGAATGAAATGGTCCTTTATGAACAAACCGTCAGATGGCAGGCCAAAGTATCTTGTTATTAATGGTGACGAGGGAGAACCAGGAACCTGCAAGGATCGTGAAATTCTGCGTCATGATCCTCACAAGCTCATAGAAGGTTGTTTGATTGCTGGTAAAGCTATGGGAGCTTGTGCAGCGTATATTTACATCCGTGGAGAATTTTACAATGAAGCCTCCAACGTACAAGTAGCCATTGCAGAGGCTTATCAGGCTGGTTTAATTGGTAAGAATGCCTGTGGTTCTGGTTACGACTTTGATATTTTTGTACAAAGAGGTGCTGGAGCTTACATCTGCGGAGAAGAAACAGCCTTGATTGAATCCATCGAAGGTAAACAGGGCAAACCCAGGCTAAAACCTCCTTTCCCAGCCGATGTCGGTGTCTTTGGATGCCCCACTACAGTAACCAACGTAGAGACAGTGGCTGTAGCTCCGGTACGTAAAAATTAATTACTCTAAGAATTCCTTATTTACTCAGAAATATGAAATGATCATAATCAACCTACATTGTAGACTATCTGTCGTCGTGGTGGCACCTGGTTCGCTTCGTTCGGTCGTCCACGTAACAGCGGCACCAAGCTGTACAATATATCCGGTCACGTGAATAACCCCTGCACTGTTGAGGAGGAAATGTCCATCCCCCTTAAAGAACTAATCGAAAGACATGCTGGTGGCGTCATCGGCGGTTGGGACAACCTCCTGGGTGTAATTCCTGGTGGATCTTCGACTCCCATCATTCCGAAAAGGTAAGAGAGATTACGTCCTTAATTATAGAATTTGAGAGATCATATCCGTAATCTCAGTATAAAGTTGTATTAATAACCCATATGCCCATCTGTCACAACAGCGTCTGTGACACTGTACTCCTAGACTTCGATGACCTCGTCAGAGTGCAGAGCTCCTTTGGAACTGCTGCTGTAATCGTGATGAATAAGCAAACCGACGTAATAAAGGCTATCGCCCGTCTAATAAGTTTCTACAAGCACGAGTCCTGCGGACAGTGCACACCTTGTCGAGAGGGTATCAGCTGGATGTATAAGATAATGAATAGGTAAGTCCAATGATAAAGTTAAACCAGGTCATATCAAAGAAGATAACTATAATACACTTTCCGAATTATCAGATTTGTCGAAGGAAATGCTGAGGAACATGAAATTGATATGCTTTGGGAGTTGACAAAGCAGATCGAACTTCACACTATATGCGCCTTGGCCGACGGTGCCGCCTGGCCCGTTCAGGGACTAATTAGGCATTTCAGGCCCGAGATTGAAAATCGCATTAGAAAATTCAAGGTCGCAGCATCCAACTGAAGAACTAATGAAGTTAGAATAAAATATATCACAGAAAACCTATTATAAAATGCTGTATTTATTTTCAATGTACATAGAGGTGTGTCTCTGCATACGTTAATGCAGTGATATCACCTCCTCTGTAGGCAATGGTCGGCTCTCTTCGGCAAAGGGCTGACTAATAAACGTAAAATGATTATCTCATCAAAGATGCTTTAAATTAAAATATTCGTATAGAGTTATGAGCAACGCTACTATCCTGCTCCTTAATTCGATGAATAATAAATTCCTATCATTTGAACATAAATCAAAGATGAGCTGTTACCGCACAACCGCTAAAGAAATACTAGGAAAGAGAGCCATTATAAGACTCTGAATCTAATGGCTAGCAGGCACTGGAGATGTGGTAGAACCGTCATAGAACATACATTATGATCAAGGCACAGAATATAGAGGGCTGACTCCAATAATATTTCCTCGTCGCTTCAACCACTAACGAAGAGCGTCTGAATAAATGAACAGATCTGATTGGCTATTCTCGTACCCCCACAACAGTGGCGCATCGGAGCTTGTAGCAAACCGATAGACCCGCAGACTTTAAAGTTTACATTAGGCTTAACTATTTTAGAGCAAGATATAAGATTTTTTTCACATTCCCAATATCTGCAAATCGCGTTTCTTATATATACATTAATATACATATCTGTAACTGGTTTATAGATAGCCAGAAAATCCTGTGTGGGTATACATCATGTCAAACTTTCGAGGAAACAGCCTGTCATTAGATGTATCAAGAAAGATTGAACATAAATGAAACATTCGGTAAAGTTCGAAATTTCCTCGAGAAAATGACAAAGTTATCTCGAATGACGTAACGTTATAGGACTCAGTGGGAGGAGGTGACCCGGAACGTCAAAACAAATCATCCCAGCAGGCGTCGACAGTCCCAGAGGATTGTAGAAGTTTCGATTGGAATAATATAGGACTCGTGACAATAGCAGCACACGGTACATAGCGTGCGTATATAATATATATAATGAACACCAAATTATAATTTGCATTTATTACTTTTGTTATACAAGAAAATTCGGCTAAATCTAAACGATCCGATTTGGCTACAGTACAAGATAATCATTTTTGAATAACGTTACATAATGTGCGTACAGAATATATATACAAAAGCGCTCGCTCAAAATTCCGGACCAATGTCTTCATTGTGCCACTAATCGGGACTGTCTTTTTTGCATTTAAATATCGTTAGTTTACTTAAATAGATAAACGTAGTCGTTAGAGGCCTCGACGTCGGGGTCCAGAATTCGGTGCTCGACGTCGAGTATTGGTTAGTAAGCGCACACACTGTCTTTTTTTTCTTAAGTAATAGGTCCGTTTTTTTTTTTTTAATATTTATTGCGATACATCCCTGCTGTTTTTTTTGTCTGTATCATTAAAAAGGGACACGGCACATATGTACGCTCGCGCCATACTGGACGCGAGATCTCCTTTTATTTTGATCTATAGACCAACTACGATACGAACACGACGCGTAATAAAATATTATTCTGTGTACATCATCGAGTTCCTAGATGACAATCGCGCTCTCATACTCTCATCCATCTAATGTATCTAGCTGGGTTACGATGAGTCAACGACGCGAGCCAGACTTCCATGTCAATATATCTTAGTTAATTAATTTACTATTAATCTCTTTCTCGTTCTATTTTTCTGTTATAGCTCGAATATAAAAGACACATACGTATCCCGTCGACCGAGGTCCGAGCGACGAGGTCGAGGAAAGAAGCGAATGAACGCCGATTTTTTTTTATTATTTATTTTTTTTTTTCTTGAATATATTTATCTCCGTCCACGAAGAAGACATACCTACGATATGGTAAGCTCGCCGATGCTTGCTTCTTGGCAAGGTGCGGGAAGATTATGCTGATTGTTGGAGTTCCCAGGACACAAATGGACACGGGTCATCCCCGTCGCTGTGTACGTGTATTGCCAGTAAAAATAGATCAGGCCTGCGACACGGTGTGATTGTACCAAAAGGCGAAGAGTGTCTGGTACGATTAAGGCTCTGATAATGATCGAGTTATAACGATCCTCAGTGACCCTGGTTATTTTTAGCGATGAGGAATACTTAAATCGAGGACGACGGTCGTCCAGGTCCATTTGATACGTGGGAGTACTCGAAATTGCTCACGAACATATGGAAGGCACGGGGTAGGATATCAAAAAAGGTTATTCCGGGGGATGCTTTCGAAATTCTCGCTAGGAAGACGTCCTGGTGAAACTATCGATCGTCGCCCGTCCAATCGCTGGCAGCCCATGCGGGTAACGGAGTCTCGTATTCCCATCCTGGACCGCAGTAGCGCCATGCGTGAAGATACATCACTAGATCGGATGGCTTAGGGTCTCTGTACTTGACCTTACACTCGTAGCAGTGAGGATCAACGGTGACCTTATCATTGGCGAAGCTTGAATCTGGAGGTTCCGAACCAGTCTGAGTGCCGACTGTCACCTTCAACGATTTCAGTTCCTCGTCCGGTGGACTCGGCGTGGAGGATGGCGATCCTTCCTTATCACCCGTATTAAGCACTCTGTCCTCTATCTCTAACTTCGGCTTGAACAAACTCATCTCCGAGTCCCCGTCCATTCCTAACCAGTTTTCAGCGTTATGGATCCCTATAAGATCTTTGACCAGCTCCTCGTCCGTCTTACCGATGTTACCGCCTTTGCCCTTCTGGGGACCGAATACTATGTGGTTGTACAATGGATCATTCACTACAGGGTAACCTAAGTATTGCAAGTGAACTCTGATCTGGTGCATCCGTCCGGTCTGTGGCTTGCAGAGGACCACGGAGGAGGTGCCGTTGTAGCTCAGCCTCTTGAAACGCGTCACGCAATCCTTTCCCTTCTCCGAGACTTTGCAGACGCCTATCTTGTACGAGACAACTTCGATCGGCTCCGAGCAGACTACCTCATCCTCTGGAAATTCACCCTCGACGCGGCAAACGTATTGCTTGTGCACCTGAAAGAATACGAGGGCACGGTTCATTATTCATACTCGGGTATAAGCAGTCCACTACGTGACAGAAATGTTCCATGGACGTCCGTAAGACGTCTGCAGAACCTTCGCGAGACTCGAAACGTCCCATAAAAATTCTAAAGGCGTTTACGCGGCATTTGTGCCGTGCGGGTGTCTTCCAATGATCAAACGCCAAACTTTATTTTCTCTTTTAGCAATACCAACCTGACGATTACGTATCTGATGTTCCATTTGCCTCGCCTTCTTAGGGGTCCTGCCGAACAAAAGAATCCCGCTGGTCAATCTGTCCAGCCTGTGAATGGTCCTGAGGTTCTTCAAGTTGTATTCCTTCGCCAAGATAAAGACGACCGTATTGTGTCTGTAACGACCACAGGGATGTACCTGGAATCAGAACGCGAGTGTTTCATGAACTTTCCAAACCGATCTTAATACCGGAAGTCAGGTGACTCCAACGTGTCCCCCTGGACGTCCTTTTAATAACCTACCAGACATTTTCAGAAGGAAGGTGCAAGGATACATGAAAGACTGGGTCGGAGTTGCCGAGGAAGTCAAGTCATTCTCGAAAGACTACACGGTAAAGACCATGTGAGGTTAGGACGGATCTACAAGAATAGGACTTTAAAGAGGTACCAAGAGGAATGAGATTTTGCAAAGCATACTTCGTAGTTTCCTCTCTTGTCCCATTTGTCTCTTCCTCGCATCGTCTTACGTCACTGACACACCAGCCAGACGTGTGAATGAACACGGGGAACGGAGCACAGAAGTAAACAGGACGACCCAGCTCGACCCATTTCTCCTGGCCATTCGCGGAAAAGCAATCGGCCCGACAAAAGCCGACCGATTTATTTCAAACGTTTGGGACATTTATGTAGCCGACGAAGCCGTTATATAACAAGAATGCGAGAAAGAGAGAGAGGATGGATGGAAGGGACTGTGAAGAGGAGAGAGAGGAGAGAGAAAATTCCTTGCAAAACATGCGCGATCAAGGATCGTTAAGGAGCGAAACGTGGCTGATGTGCGTGCACGGTTCAGAAGTATAAACAGGAAGAAGATTCTCGTAAAACGTGACGTTTCGAAATAGCCTTGCGCCGGCTATCGGTCTGACGGAATTGCGCGGATGCGTCAAACACATAGGCTATAGCTATTTCTGAGAAAGAAAACGGATTGCGCCACTTCCGTCGCGGAGATCGATCAGAGGATCGCGGATCGTGAATAGCAAAGTCTTGATGATTGTCACGAGAGTAATGCACGAGAATAGACGAAGGAAATTTGTGAAACTGTCGGGTAGCCTTTACTGGCGAACTGTGAAGAAGGGTTGCGTAGTTGCGCGAGGCCCCGCGACAGGCCTTCGGCCAGAGTGCAAAGCGAATCGAGTAACAGTGTGGAAGAGAAGAGGAGAGAGAAGGAAAGAGCGCAATCAGCTAGACGATGGAAACGGTAACGTCACGCAGACTTTAATGCCGTAAGAAAGTGAAGGGAGACGCTATTGCATAAGCATAGGAAAATTGTATAATACCAATTGAGAAATAACGATCGTACCCCTTGGATTAGATAGCGTTTAGACTGGGGTTAATTACATACCAACAAGTAACGCGATAAACGTGTTTGGCCTTTTGTTTTGGAAGTAGAGATGCTAAAGAAACAGGCGAAGGAGACGCGCAGGTGCGATCTCTAAGGAAAGTGACAGTTCACGTCATCAAGGAGGGAAGGTGAAGGATAATGGACCGTGATGAAGAACTAGGTAAACCACACCGTTCAGATAAGATTGAGCATCGGCAGTGACACAGAGAGGCAAGCAGCAGACGTACAGACAAGATAGAGGAAAGAGAGCGAGAGAGAATTCATACACAGAGAAAGAGAGTCAAGTGTAGAGAGTGAATGAGAGAAATTATAGTAGAGAGTGTAATTAGACGAAGAAAAAAAAAATTATAAGTAGATCAGCGTGACGTTAATGAAGCGGACAAGGTGTTAGAGATAGATAACAGAGAAGATGCAGCGAGACATATTGGCAGTACAGTCCTGGCAGTACACCACTTACAGGGATGGAGGCGGGCTTGTTGACCACGACGACGTCCTCGTCCATGTGTATCACCGTGATCGGCTCCGAGGTGACAGGCACCTCGTGTCTGTAACACACCAATCGTCAACCAGCTTAACATGGCTTTGTCTCTTATACTTAACCATACACCCTCGACTTTTCGGCGCGATTCTTATAATCGTCTCGTCTCTATGAGGCTGATAAGTCGCTACGCGCATTGTAGTTATTACACCAGGATTCAACGTGGACCGAAAGATAAGAAACTGAGTGATAGACAGAAGTAAAGTGTCCTAGGAGTCTAGCTGTCTACGAGTTCGGTACGTCTTAGTGAGGTTTAGCGACGTTGAGAATTGTCCGTGGCTCCTAACCTCAAAGTTCAAGTTCTCGTCAGATCAATAGGAACTTTTTTGTAGGCCTAGGTACTCCGGTGCTGAAGGAGCTACTGGAATTTTGAGCTATGGAATAACGTTAGACACTGCAAGGGCGCTGGAGGGTGTTAGCTTTACTTGAATCTAATAATTTTACAACGCACTCTGTCGAGAGACTTTTGAAGCTTTTTCACAAATAATTCCACCGGGCGCGTAAGAAAGAACAAAAGTACCTCGAGTTTTACTCTGATCGTTAGGCACGTATCTCAGTGATTCTGACCCAGTTTCGTCAAGATACTCGCCACGTGCGAAACTACGTTAACCCCATCGTTAGGCCCGACGGCCTGAAATCGTTGCTACGGCACCCTTATCTACGTTGTATACAGAAGGAAAGAATGGAACGAACGAGGAGATTTTATACGAGGGGAATTCGGGCTTCTTCCAATTTAACGCTCATCTTGTCCTCGTAGACGACGACGCTACGCCCAGACAAGCATGACGAGTTTGGTCGTCAGAGCCAAAACAAATTTCATCAGAAGGAACTGGGAGACAGTTCTCGTACGCGTATAACTGACAGTCCGGAAGAAAAATTACAAGAACGGTTCACGGAAGAGAAGGAAAAGGAAAAAAGGAAGGCAGAATAGGTAATCGGCTTAGAGAAGACCAGCCTGGAACGTTAAGAAGAGTTCAAAGGGTTTTTAGCACAAAAGTTCATTTAGGTTGGCAACGCGTGTCCTCCGACCCCTCGTGGTTAAATTAGCCTCAAAGGTTTAACCGGCAGAGGACGAATCAACAGTCAAGAGGAGACGGACAATCGTACTAGGGACTATTTTGCGCTGTCTAGAGAATTACGTTGCGTAAACGGGTCTAGGAACCTAGGGAATATGCTCGAAGTAGTTGGTGGTCACGTTCCCGATAAGCCAGGGTTGAGCGTGTTGCAAGGTGTAACCGCGCCCTAAACCACCGATATCATCTATGCTCGGTCTAAGCTAATAAATCAAGCTGTCGCCGAGCTTTAGTCGCGCCCACGACCCCTGACACGCTTCGATGCCGTCGTCTACCTTCTGGCTATAGGCACCTTCTTTGGCTCGTGGATGATCATCAGAGCTCCTGCAATGTGTATGTAGGTACGACACTGGAATATATATGTGTGCATGTATAGCACAACGTTGCCCAGCACTAACAATAAGATTTTAGTATAGAACATAGTGAAAGCACCGACAATCCAGGCAGTCCTGTCGTCGCGCCTGTAACCACCCTTGAGTGTCTCTAGTGATAATATCCCGTAATATCGCTTAAATTCCACATGTTTTTTTTACCGTACACGAGAGGACGAGCTCGAGGATAGAGGACGGGTTGGCGTAACGCTTGGAAGCAGGAGAGTTGACTGAGAGAGAGAGAGAGTGGGAGAGACAGAGATGCAGAGAGTAAGAGAAGAGAGCGAGGATAAAAGCGTCTCCTCGCATAAAAGGAGACGCTTGAAACGTCGCGGAAAAAGGAAATAATGAATTCGTACCGACGAAAAGCGAGACGAGATACCGGAGTGGCGAGCTTTCGTTTAGATTACGTTTTCCGCCTCTTTTTCACGAATTTAATCGGTAAACAGCCTTAAGGCTCCCGAGAGAGGAAACGAGCACGTAAGAGTGGCTAATAGGTCGTAAGATCTCGAGTTCAGTTAGATAGTAGCTCTAGGTTGGTAGGATGGATGAAACGTAGGTAGGTAGGTAGGTAGGTAGGTAGGTAGGTAGGTAGAGAGGTAGGTAGAGGTACCTACAGAAAGGAAAATATAAAGGATTTACCAGGGTTGAAATTATAGAAGATACAGAGAGCAAGTGCATCGTGAAAGTCTTGATAAATGCACGTCTTACGACTGGTATCAAAAAGAAGGACTAAAGAGAAGAAGAGGAAGAAAAAAATATGAAAACACGTTCGAAGGAGCTTTTTCAACATTTTACGGAATCCAGAACGAGAGTAACTAAGCTCGGATTCCCCAACGGAGTCAGAGATGCTTTCAGCCACTTGGCGAATCCCTAATGAAATTATACCAGCCGTATTTCTCAGGGCCATGAGGCAATTTCCAATAGACCACGTCTTCGTGTATATATCTGTGTCTGGTGGCACTACTCGATCCGGGAACATGACGCGGCAAACCAACCAGAGACATATTGTACGCGATCCCCCGCGTCATTCGCGACTGGGATCCTTCGGTTCCCTGGTTCACGATAGCTTCTAAATATACGTACGGATATAGTGTGAGGAGGTATCCGAGCACCCCTATCTAGAACGTACATTACATACTAGGCACGGGAGTGCATTCAGAATTATTGGAAAAGCAGAGCAACTCGCTTCTACCATTTTGGGTCCAGATCTGTTCAGGGTCGTTCCAGGTCTCATTTACCTTCGAAAACCCCCGGGACAGGTGGAAGGGAGACTACGCTCGCGGAATAATTTCGGCAAATTACGCCGGAGGATGAGTAATTTTCCAGCGTCAACCAGCGGCAGCACGGTTTAGCCCCTGAGGCCGACGTTGTCTCCCTGGTTAGAAGGTAAATCGATTTTTCAAGGACGTGTCTCTGCCGCGTTCCATACTTGTGCGTCTACCGATTTGAGAATTCGCAAAAAAAATGTATCCACCATCCACGAAAACTATTCTCCGAGTTGACACAATAACACAAATAACGTGTTTGTAACACACTATAAGTCAGAGATAGAATCCACATATGACGATATGTGAACATAAAATAATATTTAAATCGCCATGGGATATCGTACATTCATATAAGATTATACTCTTATACAAATTCAGCACATGTGCATGGGAAACCGTGAGATCCGGATAAACGGTGCAGCAGCACATTCGTTACGGACGCACGACTCCTGTCAGGGTCTCCTCCGTTCGTGCAGATACCTCTACCGGCTCTACCGCGACGACCTTGCGCGAGCCAGTGAGAAGTCTGACGTAAAGCAAAGAAACCACCTTACTTGGATGTACCTGCTAAACTAATCCAGATAAAATCTAAACGATCTTTTCATCAGGCACTCCGCACTTCGGATGAGTTAGCTGCGACCTTTGCCAAGTAAGATGCACGCAACCGTCCTGGAACACGTCGATGGAACCTACCTATCCCACTAACGCATCCAAGAGATAGTCAGATAGGTAAGTAGCAATCGCATGGAAAGGATCTCAGTTACGCCACGTAATTCTGATCCATGATTACTCGGACGCTAAAGAAAACACTGGCACAGCTCATCTTCGGCTTAATAAGCGACCATCAGTAATGTGAAGGATGCCCGTCGCCAAGATGTAACCGGTTTCCAGATGCTGCGGTTCAATGAGACCCGAGTGAAGAGGTGAGCCAGAGGACGGTAGCGGTTGAGGAAAAAGTGGTACTCCGCGAAAAAGAAAAGAAAAGGGAGAAACGAATTTTTGCATAAGGGAAAAATGAGTGGGAAAGGTCGAGAAGTCAAATGCAACCTAGAAGGCGGATGGCACAGAAGGCAAAAGGTATGAGTACCAGAAGAGTCCTAGGCCCACTCAGGTAGCTAACTCAATATCGCTGAGCGCTAAAGTTTCCCCGCTCTAGGTACAGATATACTGATGTACGTGACCGAGCGTTAGCTTCCGTCGAACTAGTTCACGGGCAAGGGGAGGTGTAACACGTTCTCACGTTATAGAGACCTTCCTGTACTAACTACTTGTGTATCTTCGTAGTCTGGAGAAAACGTCCTGACTGTGCAAAACGTGAAGGGGGTTACGGTACTAGGGAGTGAGACAGAAGATATGACAGAAGATCATACGAAAGAGACGTACGAATACCTGGTGGTAATATCTACAGTAGTAACTAGCACAAGACCCTGCTTAGGGGACTCATTTAATTAAAGAATCATAGGAGGAATCATAGCCCCGCTAAAGCTATTTTGCTCGTGAACGTGCATTAGTCGTACAGAGAAATTAATTCGCGTAACTGCGTATTTATACGATTAGAATAACATATTTGTGCCAAGGATGCTCGTTGCTAATGCAGCTATGTACATAGTTCCTTCACGGTGAAGCCAGGTACAAAGGTCAACCGAGGACTAAGACGTAACGTTGGACCTTTGATTTATATATATATATATATATATTTATGTATATATATACACATATTTATGAACCTTTGATTTATACATATGTATAGGTATATATATATATATACATAGAGTGCAATTTAGGTAGACTAGGAGTTTACAAGGAGTAACTACGATATCGTTGATCCTCTTACCTGTGAACGACGTTCGCCAGGAGATCGTTGTGCCTTAATCTATAATCCACATCGACCCTCTGGTAATTGACAGTGAGCGTACCAGCCTGGATGCATCTCTCGTATTCCTCGGCAGGATGAGCGCGAAATTCCCTTGCGAAAACTTCGAGTATCTTCTCACCGACCCATCGACCCTTCGTGAAGGTTGTGAAGGTAAAGTAATAAGGGTACACTTTGCGCAGACCTGAAACAATGAGGTAGTACATATATAAGTAGGTTATGTAATCAGGTATGCATACATATAAAAGTATTAGGTGAACTGTCAAGTACTAGGGTGAGATGGGCTAATACGTAGGTCCGATGAGAATAGGTTCTTGAGCAACCTCATAGAGGAAGACCCAGAGACGTCGTGACTCAGGTAAGCTGACTCTTGGAATGGTAATCCCTATGAGAAGGAGGTTTAGGAATCGAGAATCAGGATTTCGCGGACAGACTAGAGCATGGCGGTTCGCAATGGACAAAAAGAGAGAGAGAGAGAGAGTGAGTGAGTGTGTGTGTGAGAGAGAGAGAGAGAGTCCGTGAAGTGAGCTGGAACACTCCAGTGAACTCTCACACCCTCCTCTCGAGCTCCGCCAGGTTCTCCAGAGACTTAGAAGACAATGTCATCCTCGTCGTCGAAGTTAAGCCTCTCCTGGGAAACTTTGCTCCGTTCCTCCTCGTTTCCAAGAGCATCCCCGCGGATAAGGCCTAAGCATCCCTCTTACTCCAGGGTTCCCTACAAACTCTCGCTACCTTCACCACCAACCTCGACGGGAATCCCGAAAGCTCACGTACCTCTCGAAGACATCCGCGCACAGCTAGGGAAGTCCACGTGCGAATCTACACAGAATCCCGAAGACGTTCGTTAGATCTTCCAGACACCCACCACTTTTGTCCACCGTCGCGACAGCCACGATGCTGATGTCTTTCGGCGACGATTCCTGCACGATTACATCATGCGGAGTACAGCTCCTTTGTTATCCCTCAAAGACCTACGCCCCCCTTTTTCTACCTAGTATTATCGAAAGATCCAAATACCAACCCAAAGGCAACCACGTGGCCACTCGTTCGTGCGACACTAGCAAAAGCTTCTCCCAGAGGCTGAAAATTTACGGCACCACCAGAGGGGCGCTCCCATCAGGACTCCGAAGTACGTCGCGTGTCCCTCATCGTGATAGAATTTCAGCATTGGCCATTCCTGACCGAAATGAACCAAAGGAGGACACGTATAAGGAAGAAGGCATGCCGCTGCTTTGTTTATGGCCGCTGCCGCGTCGCGTGGCTTTACGAGTCGTAAACTAACGGCAGTTACTTCGCATCGCTGCTTTTTATTTATTCCCCATCGATCCTCGGCAGCCCTTAGGGAAATCGTAATACGCAGGAGTGCTTTTACAGCGGAGTGAAAGGAGAAATAACGAGAGAGGGATGAAATCAGGGAGGGAGAAAGAGAAAAAAGTTAAGAGAGTTATCCTCCACCGTGGAAACACACATTCGATCCAATTATTTCGAATCGATCAGGAATTCCTAACGATCAATGCAAAGGGTCTCCTCAGCTGCCTAGAGCGCTTTCCAGTGCCGACAAGTGTTTCTGATCCACCGTTTCAGATCAATACTCACTTGTCACCTGGCTATAAAGCAAAGCTCACGTAACAGCTGTCTGTGCCATTTTTTTTTTTAAATTCACTCACCACTTGTTTTCACCTCGTCCCACTCCCCTTTTTCATCCCATCTGCGCAATATTAATTCCATCCGTTCGTATCGCTCACAATTAGCCAAAGCCCGAATGAACGTTATCTACGATAAACAAATGTGGAGGTACGTGTCGTAAATTAATACTACTAGTATCTACCTTGCCGGTAACAATGCTGTGCAGAAGTGGTACTGCTATTAGTATCACCAGCCAGGAATAAAGTATTCAGGACTCTTATCTCGAGGCGTGTGGTGAAAAGGCGAGAGCCCGAGATTTTACAAGTGAATTATTCAGACCACCAAGTACGTCGTAGGTATACGTATACGGCAGTGTATATATATATATATATATACGTATAAATACATAAATATGTATAAACACAAGTAACAGTATTATACCGAACTACAGAAAGCATGGCAATTGCGCAACCTACACAAAGCAAAGGGAATATTCTCAAGGTGTAGATAGACGCAGGAGGTGAGACAGAGGAGAGAGGTGTGTAAGCACCGCAGTAGCAGCTGGGATTTGGAATTTTTGTAAAATGCATGGAGTTCCTGGGCCTGGAATGTAAAGCTGCTTGAATATTAGGCTCCAGAGATCATTCAAGGTCGTCCTTTGTTATCTAGGTTACGTATATAATAAAATTTTATGATATCGCTCTTTTGCCTTCTGATTAATTAATTTTACCAGTGACCTTTGCTGTGTCCTAGGAACTTTGGGTACGTATGACGTCAGCTGAGCGGATCCACTTGATATTCCATTGTGGGTTTAGGCACTGTTCAAGGAAAATATGATTCCTAGGGCTTCGACTGTTTTTAGGCGAATCCTACAGTTTATGTTCGAATTTACGTTTGTCACCGGGAAAGGAGGTGGAGCAAGTCGTGAAAATATTGTCGTTCTGCCCTGCTCCATTGGAGTTGTTTGTTTCGAAGGAAAGGGAAAGCTACGCGAACTCTCCGTAAAATGAAAGAGAAGCGGGAAAAGCAACGACGGGCCGAGTCGAGTCGTCGGGACATTGCAGCTCCTGTTACTCCTGTGTCGCTTGAGGAAAGCCGATTTAATGCCTCGTTCACTGTGGCGTTTGTCGACGACGAGATTTCGCGTCGAATACTTTGATAACTTTTCGATTTAACGTGTAAATTGAGCGATCCGGAGTGACGTCACGCTATGGATTGGATAAGTATTGTTGACTGATTGTAAGATTGGATTAGAAATTGATTAAGAATTGATAGTAGGAGTTGGGAAATTCTTTGCTAGGATTAATACGTAATTATACACCCGGATCAAATATTTCAAGGCACATTGAATAGATCCTGTGACAGGATAAGAAGTTTGTCAGGGGATATATATATATATATATACATCTGAGGTAGACCGTGGCAGAGTAGGATAACTTAAAATTCAACTAAATTCTTTAACCCTTTAATGCGGTTGCTAGCGCCATATGAATGATTCAGTACTTTGAGCATCGTGGGTTATGCTCGTGGTGGCGAGGTTGTTAAAGCATACATTTTTTTTCTTAGGTACGATTTTTCTGGAAATATAGCTCCCTCGGACTTTTTTTTTTGGAATAACTGGGTACGGTTGAAGGTAATTTAAAAAAAATTCTAGGTACAATATGGCTGATGGAAATTGCAAAAAATGGACCGATTTATATGAAGCTCAGGAATTTTTTGTCGAATTACGAATCTGAGGGTAGTTCTTTAAAAATTCGAGAATCCAATATGGGAATTCGACATTAAAAAAATGGACTGATTTATATGAATCACTAAGTACCGCGCGCCACGTAAATCGTTATAATTTTGTATTTTCTGAAAAAAATTCTGAGTCTCGAATTTCGCCTAAATCTGACTACTTTTTACAATTTCGATCCTTTC
>JARQSV010000435.1:160512-183561 GCA_030142285.1 Calameuta idolon
TTTAACTGGTCGATTTAAAAATAGAAACAATGGTTACCAAGTTTTCCTATGGGGTAAAAATAAAACATCTTGTCTCGATTCAATACGAATATAATGGCAGTTCAACCAGTGACCTATAGAACTTGTCTTGAGGTCGTTTTAAAAGAAGATAATGGTGTGCCTAGAGAATTAGGGAAATATTGAGTCCACAAGTGACGCTAAGAACTTGGTAATTTTTAATTCCTGGGTATATCGGATACGCCGGTTGATTCCAACCAGGTTACAAAGGAAAGCATCAATTTCGTATCAGGAAACTTTATGGGTTCAAAATGGAAATACCAGACATCGAATTTTTGGGTATGCTAATGATCTAGGATTACCCTAGCTTAAGCCAGGAGTTGACGAAAAGTATAAAAAAAAAGAATATAAAGGTCGGATGGCTTTACGATCGCATCGTCTGGTATCCTCTTGATTCTGCATCATCCGACAGTCTCGATTGACCAAGTTCAAGGAGACAGCAAATTCAGCCGAAACAAGAATCATTTACACGAGATCCTCCTGTTCTCTGCTTTTTATATTTTATATCCCCTTGACCTTTTGCAAATAGCCGTCGAGTTGACTTCTCGTGCGTTTTCAATGAACCGATCGATTCCCGAATGTACGTTTCAAATGGCTTCCCACATCATTTGCAGATATAATACAAATCAGTGTGAAATAACAATAGGATAAAAAATTTGAGTATAACATGTTAAAAATCCCGCGATACCGCGATCGCGTTGGGAACGTACGCGATAGAGAAGCCCGATAGGAGCGCCTCACACGGAGCGTAAGAGAGTGCGCGCGCGGTCATATATCAGGTACGTTGGGGAAAACTCGAGCGAGTGCGCGTGTGTGCGGCACAGAAACGTACGTTGAGAAGAGTGCGAGAGACCGTGAACGAGTGCGTGTGCGCTGTAGAGAGAGATATAGATAGAGAACGAAGCGCGAGAGCGAGCTAACGCGCATGCGCGAGGACGAGCAAGACGATTGTAGAGTGCGCGAGGTAACGAGAACGCGCGGAAGATTATATGGAAGAAATAAACGTATAGAGTGTTGTCCAATATACCTGGAGTACGTTCGTTCGGCCCTACCTGACCCAAGAGTCTCTACGCTACGAGAGCCGCAACCGTACGAGGCTAGATAAACGCACGCCTTTAGCGTATGTAATAACGTATATTAATAGTAACAATGGCAATATCTAACTGAGTAATAAAGATCGATAGATACGTTGCTCTATATAATCAATAGCTAAATTTAAATAAGACAGGTATACATATGTACATTTGAAATAAGTATACGTACATATCCTTGATATCCCTTGAAGTCATTTGGGGTAGCCAAAGAACGTTCGCCTCATGAAAAGCACGAGGGTATAAACTTGCATGGAATGGGCTATACAGTGCACTAGAGCCGGAGTGAGAAGTCGAAGAGAGTATAGGGAGGGGCCTAGGTGGTAGCAGCAGTGCTGGACTTGGTTATTCAGACCCGTAAAACTTGTCATTCCCAGTCTACGGTTATTGGGTCCTGGCAACGAGCTAAAAGAAGTCCTCGACGGAGGTCCACGAGCATGAGGAATAAGAGGCAGCAGGTCGACAAAGAAAAAGGAAGTAAAGTAGAGTAGAACGAGCAAAGAGTATAGTGTAGCACAAGGCTGATACCAATGAGAGAAGGAAGAAGGAAAGAAAAGACTCCTGCCCAATGCCTAAGCTCTTCTGAAAAAAACCTCAGTAATTCGGAGCAAGCTCGGCAAGGATCGTTCGAGCAAGACTGGGGAGACCAAAGAGTAAGGGTAAACAAAATGGAATAAGAATGAATAAATGAGGGGAAACAGGGTGGAGAATAAGGTAATGGAAGACGAAGGGTTACCTGGGACTTCATTACGTAGGCGGGAAGCCTCATTTCCTAATGGGTGAGGCTGGGTCGCTTCTCGCTTAACTACCGACATAGACGCACGAACCATGACGCGGAGCAAGATCGACGCCGACGTCGATGCTGTGGGAGACGAAGGGACGGACGAGGAGGCACGTTTTAAGGTGGTACTTGCGGCGTCGGTGGGAATAAACAATCAACTAGATTTCACGAGGGATGGGTCCGAGGTAGGGTCTGATAAGGGTTACCGATAGGAAAATGCAGACCTTGGGCGTCGGCGTCGGCGTGCGCGACGCTCGAGAACAACATCGTTTGGAAGCATGCTGGAGACTATAACCAATAAAAGTTTAAGGGTCAGGGGGGATTCTATTGCAAGCTGTTTGGGGTCGATGCGTGTGGCGAGTCCCCGAAGTCTCCGAATAAAGGAAACGTACAGTTGGGTCGTTGGGCGTCGTTCCCGAAAATGGGCGTCTCTGTGGTTAAGTTTTGACAAAAAAAGTTCTCGATAATACTCGATACGAGGGTGGCCTAGAAAATGTTGAAGACAGTACAGAGCGAACCGGACGTTGTTTCCTTCTGGAAAGCAGAGCGTCGCGACGCCAGGGAATTTCCCTTCAATTATTCTCGTGTAATCTAGCGCGAAAACGGTGTCCTAGAATATTAGCACAACAGTGACCCGCGAGACGGAGAACGTGACGTAGAAAATGGATTGCAGAGAAACAGAGTGGACCCTGCTGATCCCAGCGGAAGCTTGACGACAATTTCAACGTCAACGTGGTCGATTTTTATGCTCTTCCAAGGAACTCGACGCCGATGCCGTTAACCATTCTTTTTCTAGATCGTCTCACCACAAGAGGCTACGCAAAGTTCCTATCGCGTCTGGAAACTGTTTGATAAGAATACAGAAAGTAATCGAATTAACCCAAACCTCTTTAAGCCTTAACCTTCATGTGGCGTCCGAGAGACTACTTAGAGACCAAAATGACGTAGTCTCTCTCTCTCTCTCTCTCAGATGCCACATGGCTGGTTAAGGGTTAAGGAGCCCAGACACAACGCATATCTCAAAAACATTTTTTTAGACGTCTAACGGTACAGAACTTGTCCTTTAGAAGTCTCAAAGACGACCTTTGCGCGTACGTGTCTGGCAAAGTGTCGAGTAATCTGAAAATCGACTAAACCACGCAGAAGCAGGGAACGTCGATTATCCGAACTAAATGGGGAGCCATGGATGTTCGTAAAATCGACTTGTTCGGATAATCGAAAATGTGCTGTAAATCAATAAAAATTAATGGAAAACCATTAACTTTGGCAAAAAGAAAAACATTGACAAAGAAGAATTTTCTCAGGGCAGCAGCCTACGCGGTGTTTACGCAGAAAAGAGGGCCAAAGGAATACAAGCTGTTCGGATAGCCTACGCACTTAGAAGTTACTCTCGGGGGTGGGGGAGGGGGGGGGGGCCTCCTTCATCTAATGAAGCGTAACCGTTCCAGAAGGAAGTCTACAGCAACCCTCCTACGGAGGGTTTGTAATTTCTCAGGCAACAGCTCCTTGTTACGCCATCTTACCCAGACCTCAGGCCCTTTACCAAATTAATAACTCGCACAACAAAGAACCCCATAAGGTATTCCAGACTATCGTATTTAATGTACGTATATAACCGCATCGACGTCATTTTACCGCAATGCTTACCAGTCAAACCTAACCTTAAACTATGCAAACGAATCTATAAGCATAACGAGTTATGTAAATGATAAATAAGGTTAGAATGCAAGAGAGGTTTACAAAGCTTTTCAAAGCATATGAAATATGACGCTGGGGCACAAGAATGGATTAAATAAAAAGAGAGACCAAGTATTAACAGGAGATTAATTAAAGTATGAGTAAAAATGATAAAGAATGATGGTAGCCGTGATCACATGGTAGAGGGACAAGGGGAAACGTCACGCGATGTCCTTTTAATCGGATTCTGCGCGGCAGTGGCGCCCTCAGCTCCGCAGGGGGTAGGCGTCGCGTGAGTTCATCGAAGCCCATACCTAACTTTCTACAGTCTATGTACACAAGCCACACAGTATGGTTTGTTATGAAGGGATTCCAGGTATCAGCAACTGCCACAGTATTCTCGAGATTCGTATACATTATACCTGGAGGGAAATAGTCTGCTTTTCATACCTCATGATTCTTGATAGGCCCAAAGCCTAGTCTCTATTAGGTATAGCGTTGGGGTGGTAGTGCCGGGCGCCTCTGCCTATATCCAGAACCAAGAAGCTCCTATATCCAGAATCAAAAAAAAAGGGTGCCACCTACGAGAAAGACTGACAATGGAAAGAGTACGCCGGGACACCCTCATAGACCTTGGCTTGATCTTTCATCACGCAATTCGGACTTTCCAGGTAACTCGAATCCTGCGATTCTCACGCTAGTTGATCCTACCCCAGTGCTCTTGGATCTTCCCGTTGCTCTCTTGTCTTCTCGCTCGCTCTCATTCGAAAGTTCATCAAGGGCTTTCGTATGTCACCTTTACCTGTCCTTTGGATAGGGAACACCCTTCCTAGGTTGGCTGCTACTTGACACGACCGCAAAGTCACTCGCGTTCAATCGAAATTCCTATCTGCCTAGGTAGGTACCATTAGAATTAATTAGCAAGGCAAATAAACAGCAGGGCTCCCCCGGCTCGCCAGAGATTGCCAGTTTATTTCCGGCTCGTCGGCTCGCGAAAATTTCCACGCCCGACTTCTGCCCCCTCCACCACACCCACGATTATACCGTCTGTATACCTATACGGATAAACATACTGGGGGACTGCGACCAGGTCAAGTTTTATATACACTACGTATAGGGATATGGCGATGATGATGGATATATACATCAAGTAGGTATACCCGGTATATAGGCAGCCGATATATGACTACCAGTAGAAATACTTTTCTTTGGCGTTCAGTGATGAAAAAGCTGAAATCTTACTGATCGCTGAGAAGGTGAAAAATCGTGGAATTTTTTAAATTTCCTATACCTTCAGTGAGCGCGAGAGAGACGAACTTATGCGAATTATAACGGGTGAGAGAAGGAGGGGACACGAGTGACTCAAAAACAAATCGTAAATAATGAGCCTGTGTAACTTTTGCGAAAATCAATATTACACGTTTGATAAAATGGCGGACTAGGTAATAGACTGGTTCAATAGGTATTTATTTTTCATTTTTAAACATAAGATGGAAACGCTCACGCGTCAGGAGCATTTTGCCCGACGTCGCCGATACTGTCGCGCACAAAGGAATGATGACGACCGTAAAGCAGTACGGTAGGACGCAGTCGATATTTTCATTAAACCTCTCAGGTAGGACGAAGAGGCGGTAATTAAAAACTTTCTCAGTTCAATGGCAGCAATCGAGCGTTTTCTCGTAAGAAAAATGAGAGGAGGAAGTTCGTTTGGTTCGATTCTTATGGATTCTTGAATTATTTGCTGATTCGAGGCGGAGGAAAGGCAATCGCTGGGAAATTAATTGGGCCGAGGTGAGACGCCGGAGGATACAGCCGCCACGATTAGATCTTCCCTTAATGAGATTTCATCGAAGCTGTCGAAACGGTACCACACTGTTGCGCCGAATCGCCACATCAATTCACCGAATTGTTGCCTGATCGAAAAATTCAATATTCGAAGGTCCCATCTCCATCCGATTCGTCCCTGTCTGAATCAAATCTCTGTTCGGTTCAACGTGTCAGTTCCTGTCTTCACAGGTCTTCATTCACGTACCTAACCTAACCTCTACTCTTTTGGTTAGCAATAACTTGCAACGAGTCTGGCCAAGAGACGACGAGTGCTACTTCATAAAATTCTCGTAAATTACTTTCTGCAAATTATCACGAAAATATAATTGGTCGTGTAAGAGCTGATGAAAAAAAATTAAAATTTTTTATTCTTATTACATTAGTTTCTACGGGTTTTTTTTTCTCGAAAATAATCACGTGATCTTTGGACAGGAACAGAAATTTGTGGAACAGACTGAGGCTTGTCCGTGTATATTATATACGTTAAAACGTTCTGAATCGTGATCAGCAACAATTAATGATAACACGATCAAGATGGCGGCCGCATCAGTTGTTCCAAGAAGCAGAAAGGGAAAAAAGTTATTTTTGGTAGACAGTCGTGCGATCTTGCGCCTGTGATAATTCTCACGCTAAGCACGTATATCTAATTGTGTATCTAAACAAGGATTCGGCGCAACGACGTATAATGGACGCCTACTCAGTTTCATGTAGGGGCCATCTACTTATGATCCGACACCGCTCTGAAGTCCCCTCGATACTATATACCCATCTTATAGAAGCTAACATACTTACCAGACACCCTGTCCTACCTACGATGACTTTGTTCCACTTCTACAGGCAGTTACAAAAGTAACGAGGGAATCGAGTTTCAACGAAACTTGCAGTAGTGCCCAGGTTCAAAAGTTACATGGCGGCCAAGTAATTGCAGACTACGCGGCACGCAATGTATTTCTCGCAGTGCGGTTAGGTAGAAATGCTGGCTAGAGGTGACAGTTGGCTTTTCCCTGATATATTTACTACACCTCTTTCACGTGCGTAACGTACGTATATAAATATCTCACGGCTGTAGTACTATGTATGTATATACATATATACATAGAGAGAATATACCAGAATCGATACGGACGATTGTTCTCGTTTTGCGAGATGGGACGAAAAGTTCTGAAAAAGCGCGAGGGCAGATCGGCCCTATTTATTTATAGGAAGTATACAGCAACACTGGCGACGTACCAACGTACGATGGAATTTAATGGCTTCGCACGAGGTTCAATACTTTTTATATGGCGTTTCGAGTGGACGTGTTACGCGACACTAGTAAAACATTGAATTATAACCTGCTGGAATAAGGGTCAATGTAGGAGTCCACGTGCATTTGCTGATTTCTCAGTAATTTAATATATCTTACGATTTTATAAATAGGGGTGGGAGGGGAGGGTCCAAAAGTCAGCCACAAATCCTCCTAACGGGAAAGGGAGAGGTTAAGTCTACCTTACCTCGTTTGTATGTTTTGCCTCGAGAAACGAATATCTATGTAGATTAAGTTTCCAGTGGTCTTTGAAGGATGATCGTCCTTAGCTGACGGGAATGACAATTTCTCAAAGCTTTGTCAACTCGTTATTTGGAATTGTATGGCTATCGGAGAATAAAGAGAAGAAGAGAAATTAAATTTTTAAAAAATCTACTCGATGTCCATTAATTTTTCATTGCTTCGTTAATGATAATAGATAAATTTTTTTTCGAAAATTAAAAAAAAAAATGTCTGAAAAAATCAGTCAATAATCATCCTCCTCCCACGCGTTCCTGCATCAAAAGTTATGATGCAATACGTGCCCACGGACGTTCGAAGAAACAAGCGTCATATAAAAATATCAGTAGCAAAAGGAAGCAGAGTACGAACAGGAGCAATAAGCTCCTGAGCAATAAGGGGTCGAGAGTGGTGCGCGTCGGCCGACGGTGGTCGTCGAGACGCCCATGTATAACGTCGGCTGAGACGTAGATATAGAAGCATGGGTGGTTTACCCTTGAGCCTCGTGAGACACGTTGATCGTGGAGGGTTGAGAACGAGGGGGAGGGTGGCTGAAGTGCGTACGCACAAAGAGGGTCGATAGGGGCCTGTTGCTCGGGCGTCGTAGCCAAGCAGCGTCGCCCCACGACGCCAGCCACGAGGTTAGGACGCTACGACGACGCCAGCAGCCACAGCCACTACACTCGCGGCGCACCGACGCCAGCATCACGGGCACAGGGGATGTTTGTGTATGCGTAGGGGTAGGTATGCTGGAGAAAGGGAAAATAGCAGGTATCTAGGTATGTACACGGTGTATATACGTATATGCGTCCAATGGGCTATACGCGCAGCATGGGGTAGTTAAGGAGGTTAGTACCAGGGGGTGCTGGGCGAGGGTGAGGATAGACGGGTAGAAAACCGAGATCGTTGCTCCGTACGTTACTTTTGGAGAACTGCGAAGGTTGCCCGGCGTCTAGTCGACCTCCCCCTCAGTCTGCAGGGGTTACAGACCTTCCTTGGAGGGCTGGATGACCGCTGGAAGATGCAAGATCAACGACCGATAGATAGAATGCAATTCGCTCGTACCCGCTGAATTGAATTCTGACTATTTTTTTTTATGTTCCTTTTCCTAAGATATTCGCAGGGGCGATTGCTCTGACATGGGGATGTTTACGATAATACCACCTTAGAAATAAGTAATTCCCGGTCGACAGTGAACGTTAGCGCTAATGCTGATGACCACAGAGTGGTTAATCGTGGAATCGTTAACCTCTTTTTAACAGCATGAAAAAATATATTGGGCTAACCCCACTGGAAGTGTTGACCGGTTGATCGGCTATAGTCCCGCCCCGTACACTGCTTCCAGGAAGCGTAAGAGCACTTTTGCCGCAGTGCCGATACCAGTGGCCGACAACCATACCCAAGGAACGCGATTCTAAATTTATGCCCGAGCGATAATAAAACCAGCCACTGTAAATGGATGTCGTTTCACTGTAGCCAGATGTTGACTACCCCGACTGCGAACTGTACCACGTACAAGCTCATGCGGAAGACGTTCCGGGACACGTTGCTCCATGAGGCTAGGAACAAATCCTGGGTACTTTCGTACCGTTTGAATTCCGGACGGAAAATGGGGACCCTTCGGAAAGGCGGAAAACGATCATTCTACGTGACGAGTGACATTGGCAAATCGAGCGGACGAGGGTGGCTGCATAGTGCTCGTGGAAGACAGTGCCGAGGTAAGGGTAGGATAAACTGAATAAAATGCCTGTGCTCTCTTACGGGCGATTACCCTGGACAACCAGGGTTTCCGAAGAAGGAGCTAGGCAGAGCCATTGAGAAGAGAATGAGCAGGGTTAAAACGGTACAAAGTGAGAGAGTGAGAGTGAACGAGCGTGTGTGAGAGAGAAGGGCGGGGGGTGGGGAGGGGGGGGGGGGAAGAGAATTTTCAAGCGATTACCAAAGTACCAAGAAAAATTGTAAAGACACGATTCTCCCCAACGAGTTCAGCCAATCGGATTCTTCATCCTTCTTCGTCCATTTCCTCTTTAGCTTCTTCCCTCTTCGAATGGAATTCGTCCAGCACGCGTACTTCCAGACCCGTTCTCCATTTTCCCCCAGCTCACTACAGCTACATAGTCCCCAAGTAATGAACTTACTTGAAAGCACAGATTCACCTACCCCCGCTCTCTCCCACTCACTCACTCTCTCTCTTCCTCTCTCTCTTGGCCACCAAACTAGAAGTAAGCTCGCTCACCACCGATAACCAGGAACAATCGCAAATTAGCCTAGTTACGTTAACGAACATTCAGGAAAGTGTACGCCGTGACGTCAGTGTTACCGCCCGAAGGCCTTAAGTCTTTTCTTCTCCCTCTCGCACACAGCCCTACCTATAAGTGTCCTATCAAAAAGTACTCAGGCATCTACCATATACTTTCTCTATTTGCCTGGTAATGAGAGTCGGCTTAAGCCACGAAAACGACATGTCCTTTCCAGGACTACCGTATTACCCACCAGGGGTACGTGCCTACGGTGATGAGGTATCAACCAAAACGTCAATACCACCCTAGCGAAGAGCTTTGTTCCCACAGTCGATTCGTCGACAATCAAAATACAAATATTGCCCTATTCCCCAAATAAACCAGGATGGCTTTTGACGCTTCTAACGAGCCATACGAGCTGGATACCCCCCGTTCCCTCCTGCCGCAGCCCTAGCGATCCCTTCAGCAAACACCAAGTCCTAGCTATAGTCGGTCTATGCTATACGATAACGTTACTCCAGGTACGGTTAAGGATAACTTCATTCACAGGATACCCGGTTCTATCCAATCGATACATATATAGCGCATCGCTCTCGCTACACACGGGCCTAGTCGGAAACGGCTGAAATGCTTTCTACGAATCCTGCCGCCGCTTCGTTTTAGATCAACAGACATATGGCTCTGATGAACGAGTCTAACCCAGCGCGTTACGTAAGTCCATACGTAAACTCGGACCCCGTGCCCGACGTTATTATTGGCTCGTTCGACCCGGACATCCGAAATATCGGTGAGCGAAAAGATACCGCGAAGAACCAGGCCCATATACAGGGTGTCCTAGAGCTTCTTTTACATGCGGAAATGACCGATAGCTGGAGGGCCCCCGAGTACACTCCCGCGAACCGTTTCTCAAAATTCGCAATACTTTTTAAATGGGAAGCATTTCAGATGCACCTATCGGAATGAAGATTCTCCGCGGATCATAACTGCCTGGTGGGAGGTATAGTGGTCGCGGCCAAGAGTTAACTGCCATAGCCAGATGGCGCGATTCGCAATTGTTTCACAATACGAGCGCCAAGCGTTTTCGTTGATGGACTGCCGATACTGGCTGAACTCCTTAGCTTCGTGTAGCCGTCTCGCGCGTGACGCGCGATTCTCAACTGTTTCGAGGTATGAGTTCGGTCGGACGCAAACTCGTGCACGGTGCCTCAAACGTATTGGAATGTTATTTTAATTATCAGTAGACCACAGAAAAACAGATTGTTACAGAGAGAGAAAGAGAGGGGGGGGGGGGGGGTAAAGAAAAAGTACCGGAAAAATTAAGGGCGACGGACAGCAGGATTTCAAGAACATGAGCAAGGAAAATCTGTGCTTCGAAAACCACGTCAGAGTTCCGTGCGAATCCACGAAAATTTACAGGATAACTTAGGGGCAGATAAAAATTGTGAATTATTAACGTCTGTTTTGTTGTTAGTTTTTGTAGATCTCGGTGTCCACGTTTTGCGTACATTTTCCTTTTACTTTTTGCCATATGGTGTCATTCGATTTTCTCTAAAGGCACACGGAGAGTCAAGTTGTAGCTAAAAAGTAGGAAATCATTGGTTTTCGCATTCGCACTGTGATCTCTGATCGATTCGCTAGTTAACTTTTTGAGAATGAAATTTTTCTCTTGTCAAGTTTTATCACTTTAGTTTTATCCCTTTGCCTTAGGGCCTCATCGTGTACGAAAATCTCTCTGCGCGTGGTATGTCGAGATCTAATGGTGCGCGGACGCATTTTTGAATAAAAAAAATAAGTATCCCTATGGCGCGATCAACATTTATAATTGCCCCCCCCCCCCCTCCTCTCTCACTCTCTGTAATAATATGTTTTTCTCTGGGCTACTGATAGTTAAAATAAAATTACGATTCGTTTGAAGCACCGTGTACGAGTTTGCGTCTGACCGAACTCATACCTCGAAGCAGTTAAGAATCGCGCGTAGCGCGTGAGACGGTTGCACGAAGCTAAGGAGTTCAGCCAGTATCGACAGTCTGTCACCGAAAAGGCTTGGCGCTCGGATCGTGAAAGAATTGCGAATCGCGCCATCTGGCTACAGCAATTAGCTCTTGGCCGCGACGACTATACCTCCCACCAGGCAGTTATGATCCGCGGAAATTCTTCATTCTGATAGGTGCATCTTAAATGCTTCCCATTTAAAAACTATTGCGGAATTTTGACAAACGGTTTGCGGGAAGGTACTCGGGGGGGCGCTGCAGCTATCGGCCATTTTCGGGCGTAAAACAAGTTCTGGGACACTCGTATAAGACGCCACCAACAGATGGCGCTGTAAACAATCCGCAAGAAAGAAACGCTACAAGCTCAGGATTATCGGGTAGTGTCCTCTTGCTCGCGCAGTCTACCGAGAAGTATGATTCATGTTAGTTTCATTCACGAGACTGACTCGAGACTGCTAAACACACCCACGCGATAGATGAACTCAGGTTCTTGGACCCCACGGTATGTTAAACCCACGGCATGGCGTCGGTGTCCCCCCTGTATTCATTTTCGTTCACGACGATGACGTCGTACATCCGTCGTAAATATATGACACGTAAAGATACGTTGAAGTTTTTTTTCTTTTTTTTTCTAAACATTATTAAACACTGTCGGAGAAAAAAGTTACATAACGCGTGCACTGACGACGCTTTCGTTCACCTACGTGACGGTTTATCGTGAACCATCGGTGTAAATAATGACGTTCCCTCCTCCCTCCTGATCTCGCGCGATCCACGCGACGTAAATTATACTCACTGAATATGCAACAGGGCATTGGGTACCGGAGCGGAGCTTGCGATTCCGCGAGGTCCTTCAACTTTGCTCCTACTAGTAAATTTACGTGTCAACTGTACACAGGAGGAATCCATCTAACGGGTCGGCCGATCAAAGACGTCGAACTACGGGTTTAAAGTGCAAAACTTATATCTCGTAGGTAGGTTAGAAGATTGATGGTAGTATATATATATATATATTTAACGACCTTGCTTTTTTACGAAGGTCATATATGGATTCGAGGTCGCCACGTGTGACAGCCCAAATAAAGCTTCGTAATAAGTCCAGATAGTATGGCAGTGAGCCAGAATCGTAAGAAATGGGTGCAGATATTTTTATCGTGAAAAAAGAACTCCCGCCGACGCAACGCGCTCCCGTGGTCCACCTGCTCGTTTATATAAAAGCGGCAGACTCCTCACACACGTTATTGTCATATCGAGTGATCTCGTGGATACGAAGGAGAGCTGGATTAATTTAATGGATATGTGCGATTTATAATAGATCGTCCTTACTCATTCTGTTGTGTACCATGTCAATGGTATACACGTGCATGAATGCGACGTATCGGCTAATCCAACTCTGTCGGTATGCCGGACTGGCTGGCTGGAGTTCTTCGCGTGTGATTCCCACGTGCTTTCTGAGACGGTGTGTATAGGCGATGCAGAAGCGTGAAATTCCATTGAAAAATATTGGACGATCACCAGAAATCCTATGTTTCCACGGATATAAATAAATGGCAAATTGTATCGAATCTATGCTGAATTTTGAGGGTGTAAAAAGAGGATTCGTTCCTCGTGACACATTGTTAACGAAAGATCATCAGGCATATATCTTCATTTGGATATATACATATATCTATTTCACCCTGGTGCTCAGGAATATTCCCACAGGAAATCTGAGGCTGGCCAAGAGGACCCGGTCGCGCTCCTGTACACGATACTCGTCGTCTACTCGGAAGGGGAGGACTTAGTGGCGTTTCTAGAACCTGAACGGGGTGGGATACTCTTGGGACTGGGAAAGCCCACAAAACTAGACCATTACTCGTTTTCCCTGGGGAGGCTGGCGGGCGTCGAAGACATTCCTTACAGATGCGTCGGTGTCAAGGGTGGCTGGGAAGGTAGAAACGAATCTAGGAAGATAGAAGAAAAATACATATATATATACAAAAATATCATAGCAGGAATAGAATCACTCCGGCGAAAATGAATTTCCAGAAAATCAATTTCCACCCTGAAGAAAGTACTGAGGCAGAGTCAAGGCCAGGCGAAGAATAACACGTAGACAGGCCACATTGACGTCACGGATGATACACGCAGCTCGCACGTGAGCGAGTCTCATACTTTGGAAGAGCCGGTTAACGAAGTGTCGACCCTCGCGATGACTTTTTTCAGTATTACTTCCTTCCCTACGTTATACCGTGAAATACCGGCTCGAGAAGTTCCTTTGCCGTGACCCCGGCTCTGACCCCTTACCTAATCCTCCAGAAAAGTCAGGACGACACCGAGTTTCCAAAGCTGATACGAAACCGTGTAAAACTGCTAAAAGCAAAAGTCCAATGAAAGCACGAGCCGCGCCTCTCGTGGATTACGTATTTACGGAGTATGTATATAGAAAGTGTATGAGTTACGTTACTGCATACCTATACGTAGTTATGTGCTAAACTATAATACTGTAAATATACATATACATATATATATATATATATGGCATGTATAGGCAGAAGGGACTACACAGAAGCGAAAAAGTTCTTAAACGAGACGTCTGACGACCCTAGTAGAGACGTCGCCCCGAAGGCTTATCCTGGAATTCGCCATAGCCTAGCTCGACAGTTCCTTTTTGTATAAGAACTGCGAGGCGCAACGATATAGCGTCACGACGTCCCACGGTGCCGTACGATAAATCCGAATTACGAAACTGGTACAGGTGCCGGTTGCCAAAATATTTGTAGCCGAGCAAGAAAGTTACCTCGTCCCACAGTGCATATACAATTGATCATGGAAACGGAGAGTATGTATATCGCATGCTGACTGGGAGATGGGATCGATCCGCTGGACCAATTTGGGATCGATCGTCATCCCGCTACACCCACCTCTCGCTATATGCACTCCGGATAATCAGGACAAGATGATCCTATAACAGACATATGTATACGAGCTCGCCACGTGTACGATACCTGGGTACAAATAGCTCGTGGGAACGACGCCCGTAATACGGACTGACTTTGTGCTATATGAGAGCGTCGAAACTGTCCGTAAACTAAGATGTGCCGGGACGTTTGAGTGACGCGGTACCGTTTGGAATTTCATTTGGTTAATGCGAGTTTCGGTTATTGAGGTTGAGAGTAGCCAGAAAGGAGTAAGAGAGAGAGAGAGAGAAAGAGGGGAGAAAAAAAGTTGACTACATAGAAATTGCACCAGATATACATATATAAATAGAGAAAAGAGCATCCGAATAGCACACGAGCAAATATACGGGTAACGTAACAGTAGTATCGATAGTACATACAGTGAAGCAGGTAACCAGTGGAAATAGACAAGTAAATAGTATCGGGGAGTCACAGCCAATAGGCCCAGCGTACCGTGCTATAGGTTACACTGTAAAGTCCAGTATTCCAATGAAGCACTAAGGTCTGATGGTTCGTCGAAATAACCGCAACGATGATCCTTCCTGGCGGCCATATTGGTACACGATAGTTTTGCAATTGCAGCTCTTAGAGGAAACGACCATTACGTAATTAGACCCCTCCGCTAAAAGTAGAAGGAGAGAGTCGATCGATACGAACGTTCTCGCATGAGTCTGTGTGACGTTTCCTTCGAAACGAGTCGATCTCTATTATAATGCACGGTGTCAGTCATGCTTTTTTTAGGTTATACATTGTATAAATAACGTATCGAGGAAGCACGCGAGCTTCCTACGTCCAACCGATTTTACGAGCTCGTACGAAGCGTTCCTTACCCTCGTTCACTCGTCTCGAAGAAAAGTCCATTGGGAAATCGGGAATAGACTTTCCATGCAGAGGAGACGTAACGCCGTGAGGAAGGCGAAGAAACTGCTAGCTGAATGTCTGCGGTAAATTCTAGACTGGACTTCGTCCCACTGCCTTAAGCAAGAACTATCCCCGTAAGTTTGTTTCTCGATGACCGTTGAAAGTCCTCCACGTGGAGATTGAACACACTTGGATACAAAGCAGGAACGTCTAGTCGGACGAAGGTTGTAGGTCGGCAAGGGGTGGAGCTTGTGTCACGGCGGTAAACTCCTAGATTCGTTCCTTATGACGAATGACGATCGTACGACCAAAATACGTGGTGGATTTTGTATCTTTTTCGTATGCAGCGGAGTAAGGACGTCCCAACGAGAAGAAGAATGACGTCGGCGATGATAAGAGAGAATGTAGAAGTACAACTGCGTGGAAAAAATGTAGACGAAGCTTATAAAATTTCCACGAGGTAAATCGGTGCGTTCTCTGGTATTTCTGAGCTTCTAGAGTACCTGAGGTACAGTTTGGTTAGGTTAGGTTAGGTTAGAGAACTAACTACCGTCCAGCGGTTCACGGGGTGTTATGTGGTTTATATATAACCGCGCTTGTTCTGGCAGTGAAGTCGCTTGTCATCTGTCACCGCCGCGGAGGTCTGTAGATTACGTAAAGCCTTCTCTCCCCCCCCCACCGCCAAAAGAACCGTGGAATAATAAATCACGACAGTGCAATCGAGTCCTCCGCAGAAATCATAGTTCACCGTCCACTAGTGTGTACCTAGCGGATTGAACGATGACTTACTTCTACCATAAGGTAAATAAAACAATAGATGCGCGTCGGTAACGTAGATATCCTCCGGTTACGGGTACATAAAAATAGCACAGCACGGACACGAACCGAAATCTTGAGCGAGGTCTTTCGAAAATTGGCATCTTCCAGGGACAGACGATCATTCCGCACGATGATTCGGACAATCTTCCCTAGTCGAATTGTTACGGCATCTTCACGGATGATATATGTCGTTACTGTGACACATTACAGCGTATATAGTCGTTATGTCTGTTTAACCGGCAGACATCCAAGGTTACTGCGCTAATAAGATCATCATGCTGACAAATTACGGTCGCTAGGAAGTATTGGGGTATATTAATCTACGAAAGGAAAATAAACTGGTCTACTTTATTGCCTAACTACTAGTTGGATGGATAAAAGGATGCCTAGGGTGCACATTGGCCAGAGGGTATAAGATGGAAAAGGGTTGAAAAGTAATGCGTTAGAGTGGGAATGAAGGCGTTTGTACGGGACAATATAATAAGGGTTGGAGCTGTTATACAAAATGACGTCATGGATCATGACCCTCGGTATGATAACCCAGGAGAGATTTTAAAGTATTAAGATTGGAGAAATTTGAATGAATGGTAAAGGTTGAGGTGGTCCGATGATAATAACCATAATAGTAATAGGGAAAGACAGGTTAAACAGGGAGTAAAAAAATTGCAAAATTTTCTGCTTCAAAAATACATGACTGAAAATATAATATAACTTGAACCTTTCAGCCAAAAATCATGACATCTCACATTACGAAAATGAAGATACTGAATTATTGAATTGTTCCCTTTTATAGGTTCAGTATATCTGTACAGTGAAAGTAAATGCTTTCAGGTGACTCGTATCTCGGAAATTCCACGGCGGTAAATCGTATAAGAATTTTGCATAGTCGGCAGATACAGTTGTATAATATATTACAGAAAAAATATTTCTGAATTTTATCAAGGATACGTTGCTATCGAAGGATCAGCTTAAAAGCGAAGAATGGAGAAAACTTGACGTAAGGAGTTAGAGCGATAAACTATGACCCTTTATCGGTTTCCTAATTGAGCCGTGCTTGGCATAGAGAACGAGGGAAAATAAGCTGATACGCAGGGGACAAAGAGAAGGAGACAAGGGAGAACGTGAGAGACAAGGAGCAGAAGAAAGGACAAAGAAAGAACGAAGGACTTCGATAAATCGTTATTCGACAAGACGGCGGCTGCCCTTAGGGCGCGTGTACGACCCAAGAACAAAAGGGACTCCACGTATTACGTCTACGTATAGAAGTTGGCGCTTCTACGATATATGACACCGTGATCGATTCGTATAGTCCTTGCGTCGCGACGCCCCACAGAACGAATCTCGACGTTGGCCTCAGAGGCACCTGTTAGCGTCTCCAATCCTTAAGCGTCTGTTGGTGGTAGGTAGGTATCAATCTCAATCTTGAAAATCAGGTTAAGACCCAACAGCTAGCTTACGGAAATACCTTATCTCTCACGTGCAAATCATACGCCCTCTAGTAACTTATATTTACAACTAGACGTGTGTAGATTCGATTAAGCTACTTAATAATAATATCCAGTGAACGTAACCTGATATAAACTGTTTACTACAGCTAACATGTGCTGACGGTTAACAACGCACAAATTCTCATGGAATTGTCTAGGTACTTTTATAAATGTCACTAGATTTCCTAGTTACTTTTAACGGTCACCTAGTAATCATTCTAGTTCCTCCTCGCTTTCCTTCGATCCATCCGCTTCGCCTCTCAATTCTGTGCTCCGGCGTCGTGGACTCACTTTTCCAATAAAACCGTTACGGTTTCGCCATCGTGCGACCAAATAAAATAACGCGGTAAGACGATTACAGGAAAGTTAAACGTTCGTTCGGTTGAGCGTTCGGTTAGGAAGTTAAGTGACAATGCCTGGATCGAATTCGCATGAAAATATTTATACTGAAAATACAAAAAGAGATTTTCAAAACTTTGTTATATTTTATTGAACGTCTGTCCCAATGCCAAAAGACTTTGGATTACTGCGTTCTGGTATGACATACATGACTAATTTGAAACACGTGTTAATACTTCGTTTCTACAATGTGATTTGTACCAGTGACACTGTTAGCTAACACCTGGGTCGAGTGCGGGTCGACAAATCGTTTGAAGGACGACGGAAATAACGAAGGTCTTACGTTTTTGACTGCCTCCGGCGAGCTTTTCTCTTGGGCTTTTCCTTTATTGAAAGCGAATGTTCCTTGCCGAAGCCAAGAAAGCTCGTGAAGGAATATCGATCTAGCACGATCGCGCGTCTACCAGGTTCAGGCACTTGGAGATAACGTGGATACACTCGCAGCCAAATTTATAGGTTAGGGACGCCCATAGCGCGAGATGGCTGATTGGTTCCACGAGAACTTGGACTCGGCTTGGTAATGAGACTTTCATAATTTACGATAAATACGTAAGTCCGATAATTTTTCGACGAGCCATTGATATTCCAGCGGCACGACAGATTGCCTTGCCTTCCCGGCGGCCTTGGCGTATATGTTGGCCACCCTGAGACGGTGGCGGGAATTTCGAAAAATTCTTCACCGTTAACGCTAGAAGGTTCGACGAATTGTTTTGTCAAGAAGCATCGCACGAGTTCCCTTCGAGACGTTACAAGGTATAGACGCACGTTGTCCATATGCTTACTGGCATAACTTACTCCGGATCGTACTTTATGGGTACTTCACGGTAATAACAAAGAATAATTGACTACGGTTCCAGAATGATGACAAGATAAAAATTCACTACGAATTTCATGATTGCATATGAATACTCATTTTGATCGAGTTGCAACATCTGGTTTCATAAGTAACGCAGCGAATGGATTCTCAAGGGTATATCGTGGAAGCGCAAATCTTTTGTGTAATGAGTAAACGTAGACTTGACAGTTTGGTGTCAATCGACGTCGTACCTAGGCTATTATAAACATGTCGAATAGATCTGGCTAAAGGATTATTACGTAAGTTTTCAACTCTCAAAGAAACGTAGTAAACACATAACGATTGATAAATACGGGTCAAGATATTAGTAACGGATACGTAACACCCTGAAGAATGTCACACGTATAAATATTGCTAATTATTTCCTACCTTTCTAGGCTCGGGCGTGTAAATTCCCGGTAACGGCGCAAGAAGATGGAGTCCTGGATTAGGAATGCCCGATGCCGGATGTCCAGGTGGAATTGGTAGAGGAACCAATTTCAAGCCCCACGGCAGATACCAGGGTGCCGTGTGATGCATAGTAGCAAAAGTCGTACGTCTTCAGGCCGTAAAAAATCGAGTGTTTTACTCTTATGGAAATGATGATGATTTATACGTAAGGAACCTTCGCCAAGGTAGCGTCCGGCGTAACCTCTGTCTCCGGTAGGTATTTATCTCGTTGGCTGATAACGAGTGTTACCAAAGCTTTGACAGTATCCACAACTGTCTTAATCAGGCGAGTGTTCGTAAAGGCAGACCTCGCACTCGGGTTTTCCAAGCGATGATGAGTGAATGGATATAAAGACGAATCCACAAGACGGATTTCACGTACCGGGCAAGGTCGTTGCCGATGAGGTTGCACGCGAGCACGTAAACAGGTCCGCGCTCTCTGGCGGCAATGCACTTACTGTGGATTTGGTAATGGAGGTAAAGTAAAACCTCGTCTCGGCGCGGAAAGATAAAAGTACAGAGGATAAACGAAGGAGAAAAGGGCGATTGAGAATAACCAGGAAGAAAAAGAATTCGCGTGCCGATGACAGTCCCAGTATCCCCGACGTGCGAGATCACCTTGGCATTTCCTCTGCCATACAATATGCCTTCTGATGACACCGGTATGTCTTTCTTGTACTCTGTTTTTTTTCTCTCTGTTTTCTTGCAATGAGATTCGAATATTTGTATCCCTCTTTATTTTCCTTCGGAAAATCTTGGAATCTTTTCTCCGTATCTTCGTACAACGATGCACCCCGTGTCTCCTGATCGTGCGGGAGGTCTATTACGTCTCAAAAATGTCGATTTCTCTGACACGTCCAGCACTTCCTGAGTAACTCATCATCCCATCCTCGCAGTAGGTCTGTTCGTACGCGTGCGTGCCCGACGACGTGGCGAGTGATAACGAGCTTTAAGATTTAAAAAAAAAAGGAGACAGTAAAGATTCGGAGGATGGCTCCAGTGACGCGATGCCGCCAGGTACAGATTTTAAATAAAGCTTGACAGGTGGTGTCCGACGTGCCCGCTTTGAGCGCGCCGCGACGACTGAGCGACGATCGAGCGTCTAGCAACGAGCACATGGCGGCGAGCGTCTCCCCGCCCTCTGCCCACCGCCATCCTGAAGGCTTTCTCTACCATCCCTTGCCATTGCCATACTGCTCTATACCTAGCCACCTTCGCGCAACGCTGCGCCAGGGTATGTTATACCCACCCCTTATATTTTATACGATAACCAGAAACCTGTCCTCCTTCGTCGTATCTCTTCGCCAGCTCTGTCGCACGCTCTCTCACGGGAACGTATTCCATTACCGAGTCAGGATGGAAAGCTCTGCTATACTTTTGCTCCTGCTAACCGATACCCAAGACCTATACGTACATTGGACATCGCAACCGTCATTTCTGTCGAAACGGTACTGTATACTTATAGCAACCGCAACCCTTATCCGTACCTTAGGAGATACGGTAGAACCTGAGAGAAGTCTATGCTGGGCACGTGTTGCCTTGCGAAATCGAAAGAGAGAGAGAGAGAGAGAGAGAGAGAGTATTTTATCGGGTAACCCAACTACGTACGTCTGCACTCTTCTGGACCCAATGGAGTACCGATTCTTTAACTTGGTTCTTTCTCCTCTTCTCTTTCGCAATTGTTCTTTATCGTCTTTCTTGTCAGGAACTACCTTCCTTAGACGGTCGAAGCTCCGAATGGCAGACCCTTGAAATTAGCAAAAAAAAAAACAAAAATAAAAATAAAAAAAGGTCTCGTAACATTGAACTCAAGCTGTTTGGCACGTCGGAGGTCGATGAGCCGTTCTTCTTCCTCTTTCTCTTCTCTGTCCATCCCCTCGAGATCTCTTTTCCGCCAAGAGGAGATAAGCACGTGTATACGCACATTTATATACGTCGAATGGTTTGCCTCTTGCATATATGTACCACCTCTCTCTCTCTCTCTCTCTTTCTCCTGACAATATATATATGTGTGTATATATACATACATATACCAAGAAATATATGCGACGCTGCTTGGCTTGGCTCTGGCGATATACGCGTAGCCGATCCACAGGTCGCCGTTTATCGTGTTCCTCGATTTCTCACGTACCCATCCACTCGGAACAGAAGTTACGTCGAACGATCTATAGGAGCAGGAAAGGCTGGTCACTACATTTCTTACGTTTAGAGAATTTTTTCGCTAGACGTAGGGGTACGTAGATACGCGTATGAAGCCACCAGAAATGCCCAAAAGACTGAAGTGGTGCGCAAAAGCTCGATTTCACAATTGTTCTAAACCCGCTGTTACCTTCAGGTGATTTCGTGAGAGTTTTCAAATTTTGCCGCCCACGGTAAGCACGCACCTGATAGCGACTGTAGTTTCGAGATGCGCGAGAGTCTTTAAAAACTGTAAGCGAGAGAGTGGAAGGACGGTGCAGGAGTCAGCACAGGATAACACGCGCATATATAAACTCAGTGCTTTTTGTGGTTCGACGATAATTAAAGTCAGCCTTAAAGGCAGGGACGAAGTCGCGCGACGCTGCGCGTCGTCCATGCTCGAGCGCAGCTGTTCGACGTTTTGTCATTCGGCGCATAGCATTACAACAGCAACGCTCCTCGCCACAGTTAATTTACCATTTGCAAAAGGCTCCGGTACATAATAGCTTTTGTGATCAGAACGGTAGCGACGGGTACGCGATAAAGCTGTCTGTTGTCACTGAGAATCACGATAACTCCTGAAATTACGACGTCATGCCACTCTGGCTCGCTCGTCGTTCTACGAAGTTACCATAACCTAAAATAATACATCGGCGTTTGAAAATTTCTCAACGATCCTTACCTCTCGTACGTATACCGTAATGCCAAATGCGCTCTTTGAACAATGACAATCCGCAGATAACTAAAACAAAAGATCGTAGCTACCGAGAAAGGAATAAAATAATGTAAAGCCGGTGGCAACCGGTGCGCGAGACACACGACAGAAAGCTCGACATTGATGTACGACCAGAACTCTGCAAGGGCCTGGAGTTACCGTAGTGGCAGTGCCATATAGGCAGCAGGCAGTCATGCTAAGGCAATTCGGTATCTTTTACTGCAATGCAGAGCATTGAATTTTACCAGAGTCGGCTCGACGCGACTCCCGAGGCCCGTGGATGTGAGGTAGGTCGGGCACGGAGAACGCGGTCGCATCTGGATGCAGTGTTATTTTTACGCAAAAACTTTTAACGCCGGTAAGATACGAGGAACAAGAGGCACCCGATGCTGAGATTATGAGACGATTTATGCACGGTTCCCCTATTTTGACTTGGACTGCAATATTTCGGACACGAGGAGTTTTTGGAAAAAATTTTTGAGATTAAAGTTGGCTCGAAGGGGGCCACCTGAATTTTTGGACTGGGGTCCGTGATGGGCTCTGTGAGACCCAAGTCCATTTTTGTAAATGAGAACCCCTATTTTTTATTGCAGGTTCGTATTGTATGAAAAAAAAAATAATAAATTTTGTTCTTGATCATTTTTCAATAAACCCTCTGCAAAAGGCGCAAAAGGTCCTGGAAGTTGAATTTTGAAATACGTTACAAATTTCGTTTTTTTTTTTTTTTGTTAGTCATAATAGTAATATGGACTGGTGATTTGATAATCTGACTAAATTGAAGCTACAGGATGTTAATCCTGTCAATCAAGACAAGATCAATGAACGACCCAGCCGATACAGAGTGCGATAGAAGCTTAAAAAACTGGCCAAAAGTCAAGATTTCGTCTGATTTTGTATGATACTTGATATAAGACGTATGTTGAAGTCTTTGATTTCGAATTTAAAGTAGGAAATTCGAAACTCAGAATGGCGAATTCAATACGATGATCGAGACTTCAAAGCATTATATAATTTATATGAAACCCGGTATAAGGGGGTCGTTGACGTCGCTGGTTTCGGGCTTGACGTCAGAAGTTATAATTTGAGGTTGATTGCTTTTTGTGAGTCCCCTTGTCTCTCACAATTACGGCGTGCTTGTTTTTCCACTTGTTCTCCCTAATTGCACAATATGTATACT
>JARQSV010000435.1:183661-196098 GCA_030142285.1 Calameuta idolon
GCAGTGTCCAAGTTAAAATGGGACACCCTCTATATAACCTGTAAATAACTAAATATTCAAATATACAAACGTGATGCGTATTTCCGTAAGATAAGACGAAGACACGAGTGTATACAGAGGACTCCAAAGATTTATCTGACTACGTCCAATACTGGTCAAAGGTTGATATTATGCGTGCACATAAATGTTTTATACATAATTATTCTTCGTAAATATACACATAAAATAGAAAGAGAGAAAAAACGACGGAATTTCATTCTCGTAAGCGTGACGCCTGCTTTAGTCGCTACGACGTCATCCCCCCCCCCCCCCTCCCCCCGTCTGCTTCCACGTCCCAGACGAGAACTTCTCTCTGATTCTGTACGAACGGACGACACAGCACACCGAAAGATCCTTGGAGGATAGGTATATATGTATATTAGGGATGTGCGATATCGCATCTCCTGAACGTCCCGGGGCTCTGGCATGTGAACTCCTTTGCAATTGGCAAGTAAGACAAATGCGGCGGCACAGAAATTGGCCGTACCAGCGAAGCCGCTAGGCAGCAGTGTGCCAACCTCGAGTTATTCGCATAGTCGGCCTCCGCTATTCCGCACCGCGCACCGCGACGTCGGCGTCGGCGTCGGCGTCGCAGCCACAGACGCAACCGTCGAGACGTTGCAGCCTTATTCATAGAATAAAGAAGCAAAGTGACTTGAGTAAGTGGCGGAGTTTCGGGTGACTTTGGCGACGGCTTTAAAATGAGATAAAGAAGGTAAAGGAGACTGTGGGGGAAAATTCGCTAAGAGCGAACATACAAAATCTTGACCAATGCACCGTGAAAGAGTGCGCACGTGTTGGTCCTTTGTCAAACGAATATTTATGTATAGATATAGGAATCGTACGTGTGGATGTAAACATAAATGAGGAAGATGAGAAAATTGACTGAGATCGATATAATTTATTAGTACTGTCCAGTATGGTACGTTCGCACACGTGTGCAGGATATAGGCGTCCGAAGACACGTGGAGCAAGATTCTTCGTGAGAAATAAGGAAGCAGGTGTACGAGCGTTTTTCACTTTTTAAATCTCCATTTTGAGATATATGACATTAAAGTTTTCGATTATCAAGCTGTCAGTGTATATTTTTGAAAATCAAGATTTCTAAAGTTCAGCTGTCTTTTCTTATAGTAATACCAGGCGAATGACCAAAATACATTCTGAAACGAGACAGACACGTCGACTCTGCGGTTGTTAATAACGTTATAAAGAATTTAAATGGGAATAAAGGAGACAGTGGCAAGACGAAGAAACGACAGTAAATGGGTAGCCACATACTCTGAAACCGTCTACCACGAGGCTGATAGGTTGATGCTAGCAAGTAAAAATGTAAAATTATTTGGTAATTTAAATAAATGAAAAAAAAGAAACCTTGAACACCTGTTGTTTTTACTTTCGATCGAGAATCCAACCCTGTCGTCCAAGTGCGGTCAAGCCTGTGGACTGCCTATAGACACATTGGCATGCGTGATTAGGTACAGTGAGGAAACGTAGATCCTCTGGCGAAGCCAAAAGCCACGAAAAGAAGACACTAGGGAATTATATTTAGATGGAGCACGTGGCGGCCCGGGAACGCCGCACAAAGCTTATGGGGCGGTACCTGTTGCCCCGCGACCAGTACTCGTCCTTCCAAACTAGTGACAAACTGTTCGAAACCGGCTGCGGCTGTTGCCATTCCGTCAGCCCGATTACCCACCACAACGTACGGCCACCCTCTATCCAGCCCCTTCCACCCTTCGAACTCCCATCCAACTCTACGTCCCAGATCCTGAGACAACGGCTATCTACCAGCTCTACTCGTTGGCCGTGATCCAGTTCTTTTTAACCGGATTTCGCGAAAGAAAGGAAGAAAAAGAAATACGAGAGAATTGGAATAGAAACCAGCCGCAATCCTAGTAGACTCGTGCTACCAATGATACCAACGCTATAGCTGTTATACCGGTACCAGCAGCAGCAGCAGTAGCAGCAGCAGCAGCCTTGTCTCCGGACCAAGACACTCCGTTTCCATTATAAACAAGTAACGTCGGTCACGAGGTGTCCTTACTCTTCCGGGCGCCACCAGGTGATACCACTCGACACTCTGCGCGTGGATTCTTTCTGGTTCAAGGACGTCGCGTTGTACAACTTGCTGAATCCACGTCGCCGAACCGTGGATCGAAGATCGAAGATCCACGTGCCCCGAGGGGACGTTGCGTAACGACCAGTGAAATTACATAAAGGAGAAGCGCGCCTGAGCACGAATCAGCGCAGCTGGTCGAAGAGAGAGTGTGCGAGAGGAAGAGAGAAAAAAAAGGAAGCGTACAGTCGGTGTCCTTGAAGTCAACGAAATTTTAGAAAGGGTTCGTCCTCTTTTTTTTTTTTCCTATAAATGCAAAAAATATTCCGCCCAGTGTCCTTGGGTTTTTTTATCCTAAAAGGAAAAAAAAGATGATCGTAACAAGCCAGATAAAAAAATTTTTCTCTTTTAATCGCATACGATACCCTTCACAGTCTTTAGCATCAGACTCTGCAACCTGTTCTCTGTGGTACCAGTCGGCTAACGCACTTTCACCACTGCAAGGCTGACCGGCTAAGGCAAACCTTACAGATAACAGGAACGGGTGTCTTGGAGATTGATTTAGTTGTCGAGATCACAGCCAAAATTTTCAAATGGGTCAATTGGAGTCAATCGCGAAGGAGCTGAGCCATAATCTTAATGGTCCTTTGTTACGGATGAGAAAAAGTGCTAAAAGGATTGAACAGCCACGGCAAGCCATTGAGGATATTCTGAAGAAGGATCTTTACTCTGCATATATATATATATATACGTGTGTGTAAATACCACGTACTGTACAGACATATAGGTGAATGCATCAGTTTGAATGTGAGTGTCTGATGCAATTATTATTAACCCAGTTGGAGATAAGCAGCCGGCAGGACCTGCCAACGTATATATCTCGCGAGCAGTGAAAACTCTCCCGTACGTTATACCGTCTAGCGTGTACTGATATGTACACGCGGGATAGTTAGTCTTTGAGAATTAGAAAATCATAAGGATCTGGACGAGCACGGTTGGGTAAGCCAAGATGCTGAAATACGTATACTAGAGGAATAGGTATAACTGTGAGTATACATATATGTATGTATGTATATACATATAGTCGTTATATATGTATAACGACTCGGTCTAATCTGTGTGACGATAAAACTTTTCTAAGAACGACAAGAAGAAGAAAGACGAATCCTGACGAAATATAGTATCTGCTGTAGACTCAGGTTTGGTTATTTCGGAGCGGAAATCAAGACTCTCCCCGAGGATCCGGCCTAGAAGATCAACTCCGTCACCTATTGTCGAAGGGATGGCAGGAGTGCGCTAATGCGAAGCGTTCCTCCTGAGAAGGGTAATATTTTATAAAGTCGTTAAGAGGACAGAACTTCTGGCTCCGAGCTAGTCGCCAGGAAGATCGTATTATCTTTACGATCGTCGCAGCGACAGAATCGATAATACTCGTTTCATGGGGACTCGAGAGAAGGACCTCTTCTTCCGCCATATTTTAGGGATCTCTCCTTCATTTTACCTTTTAATATTATATCCTAGCCGTATACACGTATACAGACTTTCAGGGAGACGCCAGCTACTCCTCCTTCCCCGCCTTCGTTCAATCCTCTCTGAAGCTTCGAAGCTTAACGCTGTCGAAGAGAGCGTTAATCCTGACTGGATGAGCGATCGTTTTCATCGACGCGTTTCCTTAAGTCCTTCTACAAGAATGCCGCAAATTCACGACGTTAAATTCTCTAACGATCGTCGCAGACGACGGATTATCCGCTCTGCGTATATGCGCGAGCGTCTTCTCGCTCCATTTCCCTCTCAGTCTCTCTCTCTCTCTCTCTCTCTCTCGTTCTCTGCAGCAGCAAAATTTCAAGCTTCAGCATCGCCAACAGCCAGAACAGCCAGAGTGACTTTATAATTAATGAGACGCTCAAACGACTCAACAGGTGCCGAGCATAGCATTGCTAATCGTATCCATTAGGAAAAGCTAGAGGCAGTCGTAGTCCTGATGAGGAGCTCTGAAAATTTATAGAATTTTTTTCATAAATGTTTTTACAACGAAACACAACAAGTATTCCCAGGTAAATCTCAACGTCTTTGAAAGTCCTCTCATACGCGATAAAGAGTGTAAAACACTTTTGAAGACGATCGACAAGAATCGTGAGGGTCCTTGAGACGACGTAGAATCTTTACCGAGTTATGCCCCAGTGGAGAAAAAAAAAAGAGCAGCAGGAACGCGAAGGTAAGGCCCGAGCCAAAATACAAGTAATCGTGACTTTGACGAGCAACCAGGAAACGTGAAATATCCACGTCGACGAAGCAGACGCCCAGTGAAACGTCGACGTCTGGTTTTTGGCAAAGCGGCAAAGCGAGACATTGCACTGACCAAGAATCCTATCCAATCCAATATTACCGGCAGGAGCAGATTAGCGTGCAGAATCCTCCTGCAAGGTATGTACATGGGTATTGGGTTAGGTTACGAGACCGGCTAGGTAAATGAGTAGGTTTTGTGTTGGACAGATAGGTAAGTACCTAAGGTAGGGGCATAACGGGGACCGGAGATGTCCCGAGCAGTGATCGTACAGCATCTAGCATCGTACAGAAATAGTACCGCAAACAACCAGGAACGCTTTCAACGTGTTGGCCTCTCTCCTCGACGTGGCTACCAGCCCAACTTAGAGATAATTATAAACGCGGCGACGAGCACGCCGGGTGCCACCCCGACAATGCGCCTTGGCGAGTGCTGCTCCCCCACGCGATTCCTCGCATCGTCATGTAACTCCACCTTCTCCACGTGGATGACGCTTCGGGTCTTTCGCTAGTATTGGTACACAGCAGCGTCCTCGGGTACGTGCAAATAGGAAGGAACCTAACCTAACTTAATATCTTATGACTGTTTAATGATCTGACAGGTACGAGTACGTGCGCTGGTTAAAATGGGGACGACGTCGATAGCACTTGAACGGTCCAGCTAGGCGAGAAGAAGCTTCGTAGAGGGAGAACCTCGCGTTCTAAAGGGAGACCCTTATGTAACGCCAACCAACGACAAGCATTTCTTTCGTTGTGTCGATTGACGTCACGTTAAGTATCTGCGTCAAGAATTTCGCGAAAACCGTCGACGACGACGGCGACGTTGTCGTCGACGAAACGGCCAGATTTTCAGCCACTACCCGTCTTTCCCAAGAGGGTTTTACGTGCTGAGCTTCTCTTCCGAATTCTTTTCGAGAGACATCAGCGCCGGGACGCTTTCGTCTCATTGACCAGCTTGGAGGCTTATAATAGACTGGGAAATTTAAGGTCTTCTTTCGTACCATCAGTGGGATATTCGACTCTAGGTCTAGACGTTCTTCGCGCTTGCTGTTCTCTTTCGGTGCTCGAACCTTCCAGCTGTGGTTTATTTCGAGCGTCGCCGACGGCATTGTGCCTGCTCATCGTGGTCCTGGCTCGAGTCGAGCGGATAACGCCCGAACCAAGGAACAAGTTGATGTTAGGACAGGGGGCTCTGGATGGTGAAGTGAAGGCGGATGCTGAGGAAGAGAAATACGACGAAGACAGGAATAACAAGAAAAAACGTCGCTGGCTGTACCAGCCACGTGAATCGACCGTGCTCTTCGGACTCGTGCTGCGCTCTACGTGTCCATATTATAATAAATAAGCTCTGACCGCTTCAAACTTGAACAGACCTTCAGTAGAGAGTCCCTTGAAACGTCGCCAAGGAATCTACGTTTTCCAAAAACAATATCCATACCAATCGTGACGTTTTGGATTTTAGGTTAAGGTGTAAATTCCTGATGCTCAAATGATCAAAGTCAACTTTGCTTACGTGATAACGTATAACGCTTAACGAACCTCGGTGCTCCGGGTTGACCTTGCTATTGTCGATTGGGGATTTTTCGATGAGTTTCTCTCTCAAAAAAAAAAAAGAAAAAAAAAATTCTCATGAATTCCATCTTGCGTATATTATGCAAGCCGAAAGAGAAGGAGACGCACGGTCGTTCACGAAATCGACCAGTGGCCGTTAAATATTCATCGGTAACGGAGACGTTTTGCCGATTCGCTCTCTGCTAACGTACTTGACCTCTGTGACTTTTACTCAATCTCGTAGTGGTAACCCGCATAATCACGACCGTATTATACGACACTGGGTATAACGTCTTGTAGCCCGCCAGAAACACAAGTTCACTAACTGATTGGCGACTAACGTCGACACGACACGTCACGGAGGCCAAAGCGTCGCCCACGGGTCAGAGTTCCTTTTCTAATGTCCATTCTCTGAATTCCTCATGATCGTCGCCCAGAGGTGACACTACATAGGTAACCGACTACCCTACCCTATGTCTGGCTATAGAGTATAATGCTGCTCTAGAATAGGAAGCAGGAAACTGAGGTAGGTGGGTAACACGTGTCACGGAGAAATAGTACCGGTAGTTTCTGCGGTGAGATACGGATATAGACATTTGATTTGGCACGGTACTGCGAAAGGGCTTGCCCGGAAAAATCTGCCCATTTCCTGAACACGACACGAAGGTGGCCACGAGAACTGTCCGCAACACCAAGCCCAGGATACACCCGGGTACCTATATATAGAGGAGAAATGCATCTACACCAAGAAAAATGAACGGCTCTGGCAAGAAAACGAAGTGCTGCTATATCTATACTTCTTATTATAGCCATGAATATAGTTGCATAAGCAATGGGTATTTCTATAAGAGCAATAACGTTCTTTTGACCATACAATTCGTTGCTATAATCATGCGAGGAATTACTCAGAACGATATGCTGTTGTTACTGGAGAAATTTCGTTGATCGGCTGCAGTAAGAATCCCAGTATAGCTGTGGGAGCTACACGCGCCGGTGCAGGAGCTACGCGGCCGGTTTAGAGAGCGACGCGTAGGCTAGATTCACGCGCGACGATGGCCGCATCGACACGTGCTGCATTGTTGTCTGATTTTCTACGATTAATGAACTAATTTTTCGTCAATGGATTAGTGGCTCGAATCTAAACTGCAGGCGTCGGGATTGCAGAACTGGCAGAGTAGGCTTGAGGGTAAGTCATAAATTAATTAACGTTGATGTATGCGATTGACGCTAGCCATTCTTCCTAACCTTGAAATTTTCTCTATCGCTATACCGCTTTCTTCTTTCGTATTTTTTTTTTTTAATTATTGTAGAGGAGGAAGTTGACAGCCTGTCGTTCACTGTTTTCAACTCGCACGCCTATGCGTATCGAGTGCTCGATACATCAAAGACATATAGCATAATCAGTCACAAGCATTTTTTATGTTCTCGCCCCTTGTGCAGTGTCATAAAAACGCAAATAAATATTATACTATATTACGGTCTTATTTATAAGAAAACTTGTAAAGCAGGTTCTAAGCCGGAAATAATAACGTATTTTTTAATCGAGTTTTGGTGCTTATTCTTTTAGAGATATAACCTGAAAAAATAATTAATTTAATGTTATTTTTTATATCTACATTTGATTGAGCTGAAACACGTATTTAGTTATTAAAAAAAATTTTTTTTAGCCAATAAAAAATTATAAATTATTATTATATATTTTGTTGGCTACACGGACACTTCTTAACAATAACTATATATTTATGTTACCATCATCGACTGTAGATACGTTATCTCTTAATAACCGCTTTCCTCGACATGTTTATTAAAACTGTTTATGAAAATGCAAGTTGAATATGGCATGGCTGCTCGAAGTTAGCCATCGTTCAATTCCCAACAGCTATTTAGTGTCGCTCTTGCGAACGGACGACGTAAAGCAGGTTTGTGCCGGCAAACTTCAATACAGCTCTAGTAGGCAGATATTTGGTCGGCAGAGCCGTTCATTTTTCTCAGCGTACCATAAACTAGCTAAAACGAGATCCAAATAATTCTAGAGCATTAAGTGCGCGAACTTTCGCGTTGCTTTTAGAATGTACAATACATACAAGAGAGAAAAGCAGGAATTTATTTCAGGCACCATCTACTGGATAAATTGCGAACTACTTTTGTAAGGGTACGCGATTACGTTATATGTTTATTTATCTATCGAGTCAGGTCCATTTCTCTTGTCTCCTTTCCTGTTGCAAATCGCCGGAGACATTACGGAGCGATCTGCTCTCGATGCCGCTCGAAAGGGACTACCCTCGTCATTCTCGATGCTTTTGATGCTCCGCGGGTTATTTAGAGACAGAACGAACGGTTGCAAAAGCCGCAAGCGCCACAATCGCCTTCTACTCCTCTGGCTGCCTCCTACACTTCTACGTCTTCCACCACTTCTACTTCTACATTTACTACGAGATGGAGAGTGATTGATCACTCAGTCTGGACAGCGGATATTTTCAGAAAGTACCTATGTACTTCATTGTGTCTATTTCTCTCGCATGCTAAGGCATGTAGATTTATTGAGTTTTAGTGAGTTCAAAAATCCACCATTCTATATACATAATTACATTCATACTTATAGTGTCAAATATACAACTGGTGCTCTTACCTCATCCCCAGATGGCGGTTCTTCGTAATCGGACTCGGTATCTTTAAAGACAAAGATGCTGTCCGACAGCTCCAAAGTACGCGCATTACCAAATTGAGTTTGTCCATCTGCTGTTTGAGGTGGCGTAGTTGTCTCCACCATCCTTGACGCTTTATATAAGAAGTGTCGTTTTATTCGGACACCCTTTAATAATTCCTGGGACTTCTTTGGTACCTGCAACGATACCAGAAACAAAGGTTTTACAACCGCCCGATACAGCCGGCTTTCTATAAAGTTCAGACCCAATATTGCCTACACGGTCACCGTAAAACTGTATATTTGACTTTTTATTTTATATCTATCTCTTCCACTCTTTGTGTTTTCTTTTTTTCAATCTGCCTGACTTTTTCCTTTCATTCTTTATGTTATTGCACCCACAGTACTTTGTTACCGATAAACCTATCTAAATCCGTTGCTATACTGATCTTGGCGTCTCGGCGCCTATTTTATCGGTTCGGTCCGTGTGCCGTTTAGAGCAATACAATTTAATCGAATCGTATGTCAATTTACGTAGCATTCGGTCTATGCATGAAACTTTATGGGAATTATGGTACGTTTCGCTTAAAATCATTTAAACAAATATGGGGTATTTACATACACGGTAGATATTTTATAAGTCAGATTTTTTTGCAGAAATCAAAACGTGACCAGTTTTTGGACAAAGAGTAAACTTACGGGGATGCCATACAGGTTTTTCTTTGAATGTTTAATGTATTATATGCAAGGGAATTCTTGAAATTGTATATTTCGAAGGGTAGAATCCGGCTTATAAAATAACTGACGAATTTTTAAGGAATTTCATTCATAAGAAAGCGATAGTATCAACCGTCTAGGTTATGAGAAATGCACGAGTTACTTGATATTTTTGAAATATACACTGGGTCTCTGAACTACGAGTAAATTGGAGTAGTATTTACAATAAATGTATTACTCGTATTTCGAGGATTGATCTATAGATGTTTTTCACTAATGTTAATAACTTTATATGCTTCATTCGTCCACATAAACCTTTTTAACACTCTCACTGAAGAAAATGCGACTTGTGGTGTACTAGCTAGAAATTCACCCTGTAGTGCCATCTGATGGTTATACTTAGCACTACGCAATGAGAAAATTTTACAAAAGTTCTTTCAAGTTCGCTACCGATTAATAAGGCATTGCTATTCTGGGAAGGAATGGCAAAAATTGATGTAAATTTAACATTAGTCTAAGTTTCAATGTTTGTAATACTAAATTTATCTCTCAACGAGACGAATGCAAATACAACAGTCTTATTTACTTGAGAATTCAAATTGGATACGCTAAATATTGAGATGTACATCTCTCAAGACGCAAGACTTGTAGTTAGTTCTTGCTTAATTGCCAAAGCTATATTTGCACCTGGCCTTAGTGCTACATCTCCTTTTCCATTGTTTTCGAATTTGCAATTATTTAGCGACACTTCAGAAATATTATCCAGAATATTAGGACCACCCGTACTGTGTTCTGAGCCATTGATATATTTTTTTGTCTCCATGCGAATTGCATATTCCTTGAAGTTCGATAAGGCGCAATCTATTATTGATACTGAAGAGTCATCGTGGAGCTGGAAAATAATATTTCTTATTAATAATAATTCTGGTAACAATAACTTTTGATATCCTGAAGGTAACGATGCTTCTACCTGAATACCATCTGTGCAATTTTGAAAATTACACTCGCTCAGCGATGCGTATCCATTCGCATGAACAACAATTGCGCTTCCAAGGCCTATGAATGTGGTTTTCTCCGCTATTAACTTTGCATTAGATAACACGACGATACCAAGTTTGATTACGCTGCTATTTGAGGCGAAAATTCGACAGTCTGAGATTCTTACAATGCCTTTTCTAACCAAAATACCTGCTCGAAGTTCACCTAGGTCAACGGATATGTTTTCTAGGATGACCTGCAGGTATCGAATAAAGGTGAATTATTTTTGAGAAGTTACAAGGAAATTTAAGGCATTTCATACCTCTCCACCTGAAAAATCTAGTAGCGAAGGTCCACATTCCGTTTCTCTTGGTATCAGTATCGTATGTTCGGTAGAACATATTCCTTTCATCGTACCACCCTCTTCTAAACCTCCAGCTCCCCGGATCAAATGTTCTCCATCACCGATCAACACAATATCATTTGTGTCTGAAGTATAGAGAGCATCTTGAAGACAATTTATTGTTCTGTTGAATGATATTGTTTTTAAGTATCTAATGTTTAACATAACTCAAATTCTTTGTTCACTTACTTTAGGAATGTGTCAGGTGACAAAAACGTCCTGACTTTTGTCAAAGACTCCAGCGTTTCTTCTACAGAGCCACCTAGCCATACAAAATATCCTTCAGGTCGTTTCCCTCGACTCTCCCGTCTCTTCAGCTCTGTATTAGTGGCATCTGGTTCTCGATTCCTTGCTAACATATCTCTCATAGCAGGATTTTCAAGTACCTCCATTTCAGTTCTTATTTGCTGCAGTCGAAAATGGAGTTTCATTAGCTGACAAGTTTTTCCTTCATCCAGAACTCTTTCATTTTCATCATCCTCGTCAGAAATATCTGCTTCTAATGTTGCAATTTTTGCCTGAATCTCTCTGCCTTCACGCATTAATGTTCTGATAACATCACAAGTCTCATCACAGATTGATCCTCTCTTCATATCAAAGAATAATCTAATCCTGGATTCCAAATGAAGAGCTACCCAGTCCGCATTATCATCATCATCAGCATCCCATGGCATCCACAAGTAATTAAAAAAAAACCGTAGCTGGTCCACACAGGATGCAGTGCCTACCATATCCAAAGAAGTAATCTCCTGATTATGCGTAGGATACAACTCTGTCAAAGAAACATCATATTTCTCAGGTAGATGAATCTCATCCTGTACAGCAATAATCTTCACCAAAGCAGATAACTCTGAAAAGTCCACTTGTTCAATATCGACAACCACCACAGTAGGATAACGTATCTCAAACTCTTGACAAGTAAGCTTTGGTATCTTCCAAAGTGCTCGCCATCCTACAGGCTCGATAACAAGCTCAACGTGATATGACCACTCTGCCTTTATCTGAGAAGCTGGTACAATCTCACCACGACTTGATAGAATCGCAGTGTATTCAACAAGTCGTTCTTGAAGACTTTTATCAAACGTGTATATCTCCATTGGCACTTATAGTAGCTTTCTAGTTTAAACAAAAATACTCATATTAATAATCATTGCAACAAGATAAATGTCAAGTACGTTGAAGAATCTCGTGACTCTTACTGTATAATATTAAAATTTTATTATATTCTGAAAAACTTACGCGTCTCCTTTATATGTTCGCTGTTTTCTGAAAGACAGGCTAAAGATTCATACAAGCGTACGTAAATATCGTAGTAAATAGGTACTTATTAGACAGAAATCTATCGAAGAAAGCACAATTACTTTGTAGCCGTCAAAAAATACATTTTCAAACAGCTAAAGATGATGGCGCACGCAGGCGTAACGGTAATAAGTCTGAATCGTCTGAATAAGCCGGTTCCTCAAGAGAAGGAGAAGCCAGGAGAAATGCAGCAATAAAGTACTTTACATAAATGGTGCGTTTAAAATTCATTGTTTTATAACGCGTAATTATAGGCACTTCATCCTGCATATAAATTGATATCCTTTATGCGTGTAAACATATACGTATGCATATCAACAAGAAACTTATTGATAGCGTCTGTTATCCTGACAACAAATTCACTCTTAGCTAACCTTTTTCCTTATAATTCGTAATTTAAAATGTATGGACGCAGTCAAAATGCGTCGCGACATATCGTAGGTTTGTCATAATAGCTGATATCTTAT
>JARQSV010000435.1:196198-213319 GCA_030142285.1 Calameuta idolon
CGTAATTTAAAATGTATGGACGCAGTCAAAATGCGTCGCGACATATCGTAGGTTTGTCATAATAGCTGATATCTTATATAACTTAAATATTACGGTATTGCTCTAGTTTTAGACAAACTCATTTCTGTAGATCTAGCAGATGCTTTTGTTGCAATGTCTGCAGAGGAAAATCTTATGCAAGGAATATCTGGAGGATCAGGTGATGATGCCACCTTTGATGAAGTCATTGGACACATAGAGGATTTGCTAATGGGTATAGAACTTTATTAAGTCATTGAAGCATATAGATATAAGAATATTTCTTATTATTTCAGAGGAAGAATTTCAGATGACACAAAAAAATTTTTTGGAAAAATATTGGTATCTCTTTGAACCGGTTGAAGAAAATAAGTTAATTTATAAGGATATTTTCGATGAGTATGTAAGTTCAACAGGTAATAGTTAGTGGTATATTATAATACAATAAATTTTAATTATTTCTAGAATCAGACTATCGAATCCTTCATAGAATGCAATCTAAAAAAGGCCATTCCACATTTTTCCATGGATTCCTTGCTACGTCAGTTGAAGTAAGAATTGTTTAAGTAGCTCTTGTAACCTTCTATTATAATGTTTTCCATGTTTCAGTGAAAAGCGTATGGAACTGGATGGGGAAGTTTTCGAAGTTCTAGCTACATTTACAGACTTTTTAGCATTTAAGGAAATGTTTCTTGATTACAGAGCAGTAAGTGTTTTAATATAAAATATAAAATAGTCTGTTACATATTATAAAATAATCATTGTTACATGTTTATAGTTAAAAGAAGGAAGAGTGCAAGATCTCAGTAGTGGAATTTCCATTACATCGGTAAAGTCCATTAATTTAAATGATGAAAATCAAGTAGAATGATACTAAAAATGGCACACAAATGTAACGTACAAGCAGTAATCCGTCCAAATATATTACATTCTATCATTACCCTAAATTGAAATAAGATTCTATTCATATTGCAAAGCAGCACTATGTCACTCACCCGTGTATTATTATTAACACTTTAATGGGTCGTCTTTCCGATCATCATTCCCCAATCTAGGGAACATACTCGGCGATAAAAGCGAGTTACTCTATACATCTGTACTTTGCATGTCTCAGCATTTATTTAAACGAATCACAAAAATAAATTTATTCAATTCACACAAAAAAATAATTGAATTCCCCATTTATTTCGGTAGAGACCAGTATTACTTCTTGAAACAGTACAAAAAAAAGGTTAGTAAAAACCAACACTGGAATGCTTCGCTAATTCCTCATGAGTATACTTTATTTAAAAAATAAAATGGAGTATGTTTCATACCCACGTAATTTTTTCTTTGCTTTTGATTACAAAAAAAAAAAAGCAATACCGGTTATACAGTCCCTTTGTGGAACATGAATCAGTCCCAAAGGAAGAGACTTGAATATCAGCCGTATCAAAAGACATTTCACACTGATGAAATTCGATCATTATCGAACCTCGAGGACTATACAAGGGTTTTTGAAGTGACCATGAATTTACACAGGACAGTCAAAGGATTTTAGTGCATGAGTATCTCCATTTGCACAAGTCTGCTGTTAGTTTCGTTTGGCATACGATATGGCAGAGTACCAGCAAAGCTAGTCAGTGCTCTGGCCTGCTCACGAAGATCTCGAAGTTGCTGTTCTCGTGCAACCTCATCCCCAGGATCCGTTGATCTTAGCTTCTGATATTGGCGATAAAGAATTGTCATCGTCGCCAAGAGTACATCAGCCAACACTCCGGCTACTTCAGGTGAAACTCTCTTGAGAGCCGTTACTCGTTCATCCACCTCCCATACAGCCATGGGCAGTAATTTCGAATCAGCAATTGTCTAAAATCAAATAATTCTGTTCACTCAATCCTTATTTCTTATCAACAGAATATAAACCAAAGTAATCACCCTTAGAGCACTTTGATACTGATCATTGTGAAACTGATCAAAGAAAACCATCAGGTCTCGCAATGTATAGAAAGCAGCTACAGATTCAGCAGGGGCCTGAACTGTTAAGCTTTGATACCTAAAAAAAAATAGAATTTTCCTATTAAAATTGTGTTTATAAAAAATAATAACTATGTAACTAGTCTTTAAGTAAAAAATAATAATTAACAGTTTTTCATGTGACGCGTACCTGTTGCTTATATCAGCAACAGTTGCTTGAAGTCGTGATCTTAAAGAGCCTGGTTGTCCTTTTTGACTGACAACTTGAGCCATGAGTATATTCATCAGGTTAAGGGCCTTCTCATGGTTTCCAGCGAGATCATACATTGCCACAGCATCTTCCAGAAGACCCTTGCGATGCAGAGTCTCAGCGCAAATGTTTATAACGTCTTCAGTATTTATCTGGAACTGATCCAAGATTCCAGGAAGCCGGCGATCCTTGTCTATCCGTCCCACAAGTAACGTACGATTCTCTAGAGATGTTTCAACCACCATTTCCGCGGCTGACGAGACGAACATGTTCCGATCGCGAATATCTTTCATACATCTAATAAAAAAATCATTAGATCAAAGTAAAAAATCGATGCCTTTTTATTCAAACAAATTACCTTAATAAAAAGAGATAATGCAGAGTTTCCCTCGGATCAGATGATTCGAATTTTTTCACGTACAACAAAATCAACCTGGCGAAGTTTAGTCTTTTTGCTGGAGGCTTATCACCTATATCAACACTTATCAGTGGTGCTAAAACACTCTGACTAACAGCTAATAGATTATGTTCATGCATAGCAATCGCCAAGTGTACTGCATGGGACAAATGTCGTGCACCAGCACCTCTAGCTAAAAATTCAATGGCAGATTCAAATTGGCCAGTTAAAAAGAGCATGGAAAAATATAAGAATGGCTGATCGTGAGCACGGTAATAGGATTCACCTAAAAATATAAACAATTATGTTACATTACAGTACGTAAACATAATAACGAAAACAAATCACCATTTGTTATTTGAAAATTGCATTACCATATACTTCAAGGATAGTCGTTTGTAAATGATCCAATGTTAACTTTTGGTCCGAATCAGTCTGATCTCTAATTTGACACAACCTCAGCCACAAGTAATCGTCAGCTGTGGACATGACTTCAGAATGTAAGTCATCAGGATCACAAGGGACAAGTACACAATATGCTGCTCTTTTGTAGGGATCTGTTGCTGATCTGACATGCTTTCGATAATGTAGTTTTAATACAGATTCTGATCGGCTGCTAGGACGTTTTCGAGGATCTTGAGATGCCTCCTTGAGAGCTAATCTGAATTCCGGAAATACTGAACCCACTTCGTGAAGGCACTGCAGTGCAGCATTATAGTCACCAGCCCTCATACAGTAGTAAATTAAAGGCCATAAAGGTTTGTCGTCCAGATGGATATCTTCCAAGTCTCTGCTGGGCTGGACTTTTACACCCACAAAACTTTTGACTAATGGTAAAGTTCCTGGAATGCCACCACGTTTGGCTTGAGCCAAATTCTCACTTATAATGGAATTCATAAATTCTCTGTATCTATTCTCAAGATAGGTTCTAGCTTGTTCGACGATCCTTTGTTCTACAACAGGACTGTTCCGAGACTTAATCTGATCGCCTCTTGGAGTTGCTGGGATATCGACCATACGTTTGACCATTTGCCACATATCTGAGACCTTCTTGTCGTTAAATGATTCAGAGACCTTAGCAAATACAGCAAATAGACTGGGTCTTGTTATACCCCTGAGTACATGATCATTGTAATTCTTTAATTCCTTGGCATAGGCAGATTCTATATTAGAAAGGCCAGTGACAGTGGATCCTGCTAGTTTTGTACGGCGTGAAATACCACGTAAGTCCACTAACTCTCCAGAAGGAGCAGTCATTGCATTCATTATTTCAAAACGCATTTGCTTCCATTCACCCAACATGTGTTCTAATTGCTGAACTCTGTTCAACTCAAAAGTCTAGGGAATCAAATAAAGTGATATTAAAAATTTGAATGAAGTTATTTAAATAAAGATAAGAAAATCCAAATAAACACATACATCTTTGTGTACTTGCTCAATGATTGAGAGAATAGCATTTTGCTTTTCATTTCTCAAATAGCTCACAATATCTGTATCAGCAATAGGATCCAAGGGTTCAAAGGTGCGTCTTGCACTTAGTGAACTTAATTTCTGTGATATCTGAGGTAAGTCCACTCCTCTAGATCCTAGAAGAAGATGCCTATAAAGAGACACCGTCATGAAGATATAAGAAGTTGGCAAAATCCATTGTAAGTTAAATTCATCAGATTAAACTAAGCTACTACTATAAAATATACCACTCAACTTTATTCTACATAGTAACGGACTAAAATTTAATTTAAAAAAAACATGAAAATCGGTAGTATTTACGCTTGCACTTGGTTATCCTGTGTACCGGTTTGTGTAACACGAGACCAGAGCTCATTAGACGCATCCAATATTTGACGCAAATTTCTCTCCACTTGTGGAAGCTCCCCATTTCCTTCTACTGCAGCAGATAATTGCTCAGCAGATCTTAAAAGATCGCTAAATCCTGAATCACCCATCTCTGTTTATATTCAGACTCAACGATATAAAGAATCGAACAGGATCCACGGGATACAGCAGCAACACTCGTGCGCAAATTTACGGAAACCCGGTACTACCGTGCTTTCCGTACAAATCACATTCGGCTACCGCCACTATTTTATACTGGCAATCATGGTGGCCAACGATGTTTTGGAGCTTTATGAAAGACCCTGAAGAAGACACTCGACTTCATTTTGACCATGATAGAAATAGACGAGGTATGGCCACTAACGGTTCTGCGCATTCGGACAGTGACGTTCTGGATCCTCTTCGTACTGATTGGCTGATCACTGGACCCTCTTTGTTCTGATTGGCTAACTTACGAATATGTGTTGTCACGCTGCAACGCCAGTTCCATCTTCTTATGAACCGAAACGTAAATAAAACAAGTCCTCTTAAACCAGAGATTAAAAATTATTATTCAATAAATATTAAATATTAAATAATATACAGAGATTAATAAACTCATCTCTGGTTAAACTAAAAACTGATGTCATGACGTCATTGGACCTGCGCGATCTGGACCAAAATACGATCGCTAGTGGCTATACCTTTTCTATTTGTATCATGTTCTTGACTGTTCTTGACACTTATGATACCAGTAGAGAGTTACACGCTTGTGAGATGTTTGAATGAAATATCTGTGAGTTTTAAACAAGATACAAATGTGCACTAATAATGGTAATTAAACCTTTGTAAATTTATCATTTCGTTATCGATGAAGTAAAAATCAACTAGAAATGTTATTATAAAATTACAGATTGCAAATTAACAACGTGGGTTCTGTCATCTGCGACGTCCTGCGAAGGTGAACCACGTTTTGTTAAATTTCTCAAGAATGTAGAGCAATTGAGATTGTAACACGCAGATCTTCAGTATTATATGTGAATCTTAAAAGCTTTGACTAAAAAGAAAATCCTTGTGCGAAAAATAAAAGAATATGGATAAACGTGTCTCAGAGAACGGCGAGTCTCGTGAAATCTTGCAGCATTATATTGCTAAACAAAACACAGTGCTTAATAGAATTTCAGGCAGTTGCAATGCTAATATCAGTACTCTGCGTTTGGGAATGCTTGTCGAGGCTGTCGAGATACAAAGAGATGGGGGTTTGAGAATACGAGTTAATGATCCTAATGGATCGGATATTTGGAGAAGGACAGAGTGGCTGTGTCATAGATATGATCTTATTCCAGTATCACCAATTATATGGCAGTATTTATTGGCTGTGCCAGTACCACAAGAAAGAGTACGTCTGGCAAGTAACAAACAGTTCTGTGAGGAGATTAAAGATATTTGTTTAAATGATAAAGTCTGGTACAGACCAGATCCTGGAGCATCTGCAAAATTTCTCTCCATTGTTAAATACATTGGTCCAGTAGCAGAGCTTGGTCAAGGAATGTATTTTGGTCTGGATGTATTGGTAAATTTAAGTTCAATGTTACATCAGCTTACAAAACAAATCAATGTATTGCATCACTACATTCATGCTATTATTGCAGGATAATAGAGAAGTATCCAAAACCTCAAAACTTGCTCAACAATATTTTTCATATATACTATCAAGCGGAGTCTTTGCAACCCTGAGCAATGTGGAACCCTTCAAAGCTGAGGGAGCAGAATCTGGAGAAGGTTATTGAAATAATAATTAAAGTATAGAAATTATATAATTCAAAACTTACACCAATTGATAGCTATGACTGCAATATTTTACAGCTTTCAGAAACAAAGAAGTTGTGTCCCATAAGCAAATTATTGATTTCTCAAACAAGGATATTTCCTATAGTACTGACCGGACTCCACAGGATTCAAGTGTAGCATATATTGATAGGTTATCTTTATTTGATGATAATACAAATAATAACCGTAATATTCCATCAGTATCAAAAGAGCAAGCAGCATCTAAATCATCCTATCAGTCAGCAAAATCATTAAATCTAATTGGAGATGCTTCGAGCTTGAGTCGCAACGCGGACAGTTATCCACTCTTCGACACTGGTAAATAAATATAAACCATAATCAGCTTATATACAGCGCTTTAAAGCTTTCCGCAATGCATCTGTATCGCTGGGGTTTTCGTGAATACCGCTTGTCTTCAACAACATTCACTTCTCGTGTAGTAGAGTTAATAATAACTATGGCCTTTATAAATAGCCAGTAACATAGCCTATCTCGGAGACGTTGGAAAGCTACAAAGGGCTTCTGATTTAAAAAGTAATTCCTTAATATAAATGGCTGCAGCTTTAGAAGACATTCCGATTTTTGTGTTAGAGCACAAATGGAGCAGCGATATAGATTTGAACACGTACAGCAATTTGGAAGTGAACCACGATTCCCTAAGCCCAAATCACAGTAAGCAAAATGATCATGAATGTTCACAAAATTCGTCTTATTCAATTCACGTGGTCGCAACATTTTATGTGGTACTTAAGGATGCTGTGTTATTAAACTTTTCCTCTTCCATTTTATTCATTGTTTCGTTTAAATACGTAAAATGTAAAATTATATTCTACATCGACCTGTGAGTCTTTATAAAATTCTCTTTGAATCCAATAGACAGTGTATCAAAAAATGATGATGAAATAAGCGTGCGACCTGAGAATACGGGAGATCTCAGGGTCGGCTCTACAGTGAAGGTACTCGTAGACACAGATACACGACAGGGTGTGATACGTTGGATCGGTACACCGCCCGGAACCACACCTGGTAAACTGATGGCAGCTGTTGAATTGGTGAGTGGTATAACCATGTCATGACGAGTATTTTTCTTACTATGGTCCTGTACTCTTATCTTGACGAATGGACGCTCCTTTTAGGATGAAGGTCATCCCCTGGGAACAGATGGAACCTATAATGATATCAGGTATTTCCATTGCATGCCACGAAGAGCAATATTCACGGACATGAACGAATGTCATCAAGGTGATAAGCTGCCAGTGAGTTTTTTATTTGTTCTTGAAATTTTTCATGTTTTAAGATCAATGTTCTAACATTTTCTCATGAAAAGGTCAATGAACGTGCCATGATTAATGTCAATAATTTTGGTAACATGGAGAGTTCTGTTGTGATGGGTATGATCAGGCCAATTTGCGTCAAAGGGGATCTGGAGAGCATCTGTGGGAAGTATCGAGGAATACAGGGACATCATAACTCCTGTTATTTAGATGCCACACTCTTCAGCATGTTTGCATTCACCAGTGTCTTCGATAACCTCTTATTCAGGTAAAACATTCATTGAATTAAGGTTCTTCTAAATATCTAATTGATTTCATATTCCAGACCTCCTAATGAGAAAGATTGTCCACAATACGAAGAGGTTCAAAGAGTGTTACGTGAGGAAATTGTAAATCCTCTTCGAAGAAATATGTTTGTCAGAGCAGATCGTGTTATGAAGTTAAGAACGTTGCTTGAGAAATTATCATCTGTCTCAGGATTGACCAGCGAAGAGAAAGGTGAGTTACTCATTTCATCTTTCACGGACTTAATATGCCTCATATCCAACTCTTTTAGATCCCGAAGAATTCTTAACTTCACTAGTTGCGCAAATCCTGAACGCTGAACCTTTCCTAAAATTAAGCTCGGGTCAAGATGCTTATCACTATCAGCTCTTTGTGGAGAAGGATGATCATCTCAATCTACCAACCGTACAGCAGCTACTGGAGCAGAGTTTTCTCACGAGTAATATTCGTTTAAAGGAAGTTCCTTCCTGCCTGATAATTCAAATGCCGCGTTTTGGAAAGTCGTTCAAAATGTATCCAAAAATACAGCCTACATTATTACTCGACGTTACTGACATCATCGAAGACTGTTAAGTACCGTTTTATTCAGACAATTAATAAGACATTTTGGAAAGTTCCTTTCTAACGAATGACAATGTCTTTTATTCGCTCTAGCTCCAAGACAGTGCACCGTATGCGGAAAGCTAGCCGATTTCGAATGCAAGGAATGTTATGGGCAATGTGGAGTAGGTCTCGAGAGCATAGCATTCTGCTTGCAATGCTTAGAAAAGGTAAGTTATAATCTTCACGTAAAAAATCATAATTACAACGAAAAATCATATAAACGTAGGTACATCGTCATGAGCGAAGAACAAATCATGAACCAAAGAAACTTATCGTTCCGATGGAGTTCGCCATCTTGCAAGAACATTGTCCAGTGCCAAGACTCTACCTGGAGCTCTCTGCAGTAGTCTGCATAGAAACATCTCACTATGTATCATTTGTAAAGTGTGGATCAGGTTCGGAAGCTCCTTGGTGTTTCTTCGATTCAATGGCAGACAGAAAAGGTTCATATATTTATTATTATTCTAATAACTATCATGTGCCATTTATTCTTCTAATTATTTTGATTATCTTCTCAGGTGAGCAAAATGGCTACAATATTCCAGAAATGGTACCGTGTCCAGACTTTCCCTATTGGCTGAGCGAAGAAGGTATCAACTACCTAACGGAATTGACTGATGATCGTCATTTACCAGAACACGCAAAGCGACTCCTCTGTGATGCTTACATGTGCATGTATCAATCACCGGATGTGATGATGTACAAATAATTCAATGTATCAGAGCGAATTGGGTAAGTCGCATCCTGTACGAAATTCTGCATAGCTTATGTTATGCACTCGCATTTTGATTATCGTCCCTCGTTATTGATGCAGATGTCAATCTGATCTGTTGCGTAATGTGGGATATGACGATAACATGAAGTCAATAATATTCACAGTTTGACAACTGTGTACACAAATAATAGATATTGTTAAGCCAAGAGGTTTTATTCATATAACGTGAAATTTACAATGTGACACAGAATGCGCGTTATTGTTACTATTCTTGTAAACTAAAATAATATTCACGCTACAACAAAGTCTGACTTGTTGTATTTAATCAAAAATCAATGACACCCGTTAAACGGTCATAATCGTTAATACCGTAAACATATATCACGATATCGGATGCCGATCCACCGTAGTGACTCCATTATAGTCGGTTGCTAGCTTCATGTATGAAGAATGAATTCTTATCTCTAACGAGTCGCAACAAGAAATGTTATGTAAAATATATATATATATATTCGAATGGATTGCCCGTGCGTAAAAACACAAATTTTTGTTAATTGCGAAATTAACCCTTCCGTGTTTGAGGGAGCCAAAAATGAAATAAAAGATAATGAAATTTTAAGCTCTAACAATAATCATGACTCAATATCTACGAAATTTAACAGTCCGATGATCTTGCAATTGAAAAATAAGAATTTTATATGTACGTGACAAACAAAATTCTTAATTGGTAACGATTTAATCGGTTTTTTGTTTTATCAAGTAAAATGCTATCAAAGAAAATATCATATGGTGTATGGATTATCAATACCGAGAATATTTATTACTAGTGATAAGGATTTGAAGATTGGATCTATGCACAAAAATGCACAATGCTTTATCGTGGATTAACTAATTCTAAAGACGTACATTATTATCATAATTAACGCCTAACTGCTCCGCCGCGCAAACATTAAATGTGGATGTGGATACACCCTTAATATTTTTTGTTCTAATTAACGGTATATACATTGAAAATACGAAGATGAAAATGCGACAATTTTTCTACAAATTTCCATATCTCCCAACGTGGAAGGTTCATTGGAACGGTCTTCCAAAAAACCTGATATCTAATACTGCTGATTGTAATCAATATCTGAACGTCGATATATATCATTTTCTTTAAAAATGCAAAGAATACGGCTATATAAGACTGGTAAAAAGTCTTCAACAATAAAAGTAATAGATATTGATGAGAAACGCGAACAGCTTACAGTCGTTTCTGTTACGTAAAATATTGTCGCATGAGAATATGACAATACGTATTTTTTTTATCGAGTCGGCTGAAAATACCTTTTGTATAACCTCGCAATTAGAATGACTTTTGACGATTTTTCTTTTTTTTTTTTCTTAATTACACAGCCCTTAGCTCTGCCACATTGTATGAATAGTAAACATCTTGACGTTTATATCAATATATAAAGTATAGTATTGTGAAATGTCGGGCGACATTGAGAAAAAAAACTGCGGCCCTCGTCGCTAGGTAATAAAACGGATGTTTTGACGCGGGATAAGCTGTAGACTAAACCTAAAAAATGTGAGAAAAAGAAAACTTTCCGAGGTTCGTGATAATAAGGATGACCCCCTAATCAAGTTCAGTAATGTTCCTCGTCGTCTTCGTCCATTGCAAAATCACTGCCGACCCCAGAATCCAAGATATAGATAGGGCTGGAATAAAAAAAGGTAGCATTTACTTTACTTTGTAAAAAGCATAGTTGAGCTGGATGGTTTTATGCTTGTTTTTTTTTTTATTGGTATTTGCACTCACTTTATTGCTCTGCAGGTGAAAAATACAATTCTTTTCAATCTTTTATTGTAAAAGAAGTAATTGAAAGACCACAAGCATCCGTCCTCGCCAAAGGGATCTGATGCCAGGTCTGGATTGTAACTGCCAAAGATTTATTATGGAAAGAGCTTTTTAAAAAGAATGGAATATAAAAGATTATCCCGATAATAGAAATCCTGCAATCACCTGTAAATATCACATTCACCCATTGATATTTCATCTTCTACAGCTGCCCATAGTGCAGAACGCAGTGTACGATAATGTTCTCCTGCAGTAGCACTGAGATTACTGTCCACTGCATTCATCACCCATTGAAGACTCGGTTCTTTACTGAATTCATGGCTCTTGGCATCAGAAAAATCATAGTCTGGATGGAAGGCTGAGTTCAATGTTGCAATCAAATAGAAGAGTGTCTTGCGACTGATGGTGTCACACAGTGGTCCATCTTCATCTCCAGATACACTACGGCTATAGATTGGAGATATGGTATGCCACCCACAGACAGACTGCTAAGTGGTTGGACATAATAGGGAGACATATAAGTAAAAAGATATCTATACCTAAAATAACTTTGTGCCGGTGACGCTCCAAGAGACGTCTGAGGTGGCGACAAAGCTTGAAGATCATGTGGTGTTACTCCTTGCTCTGAATTAAAACGCTTGTACAGTTGCTTGTCGTTGCCAGCCATTTTGCACGAGTAGCTTTCAATTCTAGAACGTAAGTATCTTTTATGACAGTATTCTGCCTTGAATGAATAATCAATGTCTCACCTTCCCAGTATTTTACTATCTCCAGTAGTAATCGACAAGGCACTGTTAATAGCTTCAAAGCGGGTACTCTCCAAAAGCTTCATGATTGCACCAGTATTCCACTCTCTTTCCAATGGATATCTTCACAGATATCTAGTAATGTTGCTGTACTTATATACTTGAATACGTCGCTCAGTGAGACCAAATTGTGCTATGAACCATTGATATTTGGATCTTTGATATCAGGATGACTGCTCCTTCAAGACAGTGTGTACGCTCAGTAACGGCGAAGCGTTAAAAAACTTATACGATTTCGAAGACTTATTGAATTCTTCAACATCTTTTTTAAGTATATGAAGATTCCTTTCCTTTTCGAGTGTACAAAATTTATCGTGGACGTAGTGGCATTTTCCTCGGAACTATATTTGAGGTACATTACAGATCACTAAAAAAGGATTTCAAAGACAAACGATATATGTCAGATCTATAAACTCGTATGCCTCTCTTTTCCTTTTCTTGTTTCTTCACCGTAATGATGTTCACCTTCTAACTGATAATCCAGGTACTAATTTCTTATTCTTGTTCTTAATGTCCGGTCACGCGCACCTACTTCAAAATGCAGGTACGCGTCAGAAATATACACAGATGAATTTGATGACGCTTTCGTAATAAACGTAAAGAAGGAGACAAGCAACTACTCGACTTGAAACAAAGTCCGCCTCTGTTTATTCTTGCCTGGACTGACTTTGTTTCTGCGCTTCTTCCTTCTTTATTTGCTGCAACCTACTTATTCAGACTGACCGTATACTCCCTCACCTCGATATTATCATTCACAGAAAATATACAGCCTGAGAATCTTTTACTTCACGTCCGCTACTACAGAAAACAATCCATAATCACGAACATTGTCGTTTCTTTATGTTCGATTACACCCTATAGAAGTATGCACCACAAAGCTTCGCGCCTCAAAACTATTTATTCGTCTTTTTGCACTCTTCGACTGATTTCTTTTCTCGATAGAAAATTTTTACCCGTAGGTGCACTGTCGTTGAGACACTACCAATTATTTGTGGCTTTAGACTGGTACAAGCGCACACTATATATACATATATGAATGTATGACACACTATCTATACACTCTTTGTATGACAGAAATAGTAAATGCAGCGTCCATTGGCATATAATATGGACTACGCAAGTGCATACAAAAACATGGTCGGTTCAAAAAAAGAGATAGTAACTGGTGGTGGCCAAGCCCTGTCTCTTTCTAATCAGCAGCCGTAGGTACGAGAGTATAGAAAACGTAGCCAATGGGGAGCAATAGAAAAGGAGAGCTACTGGCCGCCACCTCAGTCCCTCTTTGTCTATTCGAGCGGATATTTTTCAATGAGTTTGAAGTAGGGATCGCGTAGTCCATGCTAACTATATGTCCAATGTAGCGTCCGGACGGCGTTCTTCGTTGGAAAATTAGAAAAAAAAGGACGTCTTATACGTTCGTAAATCGGTCGGTTCGACTTCACAATTATTTTGGCATCAACTAAAGCTTCTGCGCGGTAGATTAGCAATCGAAACGTATAAGATTTATAAATGGGAATATTAAAAAAATGAGAAGAAAAATAAATTATGGTTTTTTAAAATATAAAGCTTCGTACGTTTTCTGTTTTTCTATTTTTTCAAGGCCAGTCACGTATTTTTAGCAGTTCTCATGTTTTTCATTTATTTTTAATACAGTCGGATTGTGAACCGAGCATAACATATAGCTATGGTGCTCCGTAACCTGATGGCTGTCAGTCGCTTGTATTCGTTAAAATGTCAAAACGTTGGGGAAATGACTATGTGGTTACGGAGCATCGAGATTTACAGGTAATTTGTTTTCTGAGAAATTCTTGGATTTAAACAATTACATTGAAGTACTATTAATTATTTTCTATACGGGAATTCTCATACCGAATAAATAGCTTAAAAACACTGAACCTTTCTGTTTTTTCCTATAGGCTAATACTATGGCTGTGGATGCGACTGGTAATTACGTTTTACTAGCTGGGTAAGTCTCAATGTGTTGTTTTTGAGACCAAATCCCAGTGTCACTATCCTCCCTTGCAGACGCAGATACTTTGCTATTAAACAACTTGACGAAGGGACTGATGCGTTAAGAAAATTTCAGCGTCAGAGCAAGTACGAGGTTGGATCTGCTGAATGGAATCCAACATTAATCAATTGTCATCTGTGTGCAATATCTGTAAGAGAGTTTTAATGATTGAAAACAAATTTTTATAGTTGTTAGAATATTGTTGTTCTTGTGCTTATAAAATATTTGATACTGACAGAGCAATACTCGTGTTGAGATATTGAGCTTTGCTGGAGGCGGAGGATATGACTTGAGTACGACTCATAGCTTAAGAGCACACACTCGAGTTGTGAGTGATTTAAATTGGCATCCTAAAGAACCTGATATCTTAGCCTCTTGCAGTATTGATACTTTTATACATATTTGGGATATACGGGATCAAAGAAGACCTTGTTTATCATTGTCTGCTGTTGGTAAGCCATCAAGATAGTACTGACGATACACTTCTTTACTATACGCTATATGAATCGTAATAATAGTTTACAGCACTTGATAACACATGAGATCATATTTTAGCAGGTTCATCACAAGTAAGATGGAATAGTTTATCACCGCATACATTGGCTACAGCTCATGATGGTGATGTTAAGATATGGGATCAGCGTAAAGGAAATAGTCCTGTGCAATACATAGCTGCCCATCTTACAAAGGTGTTTTATATACTTATTCAAAGTGGCTAGCAAAACAATAATTAGTTACTTTAGTATTGGGAAAGAGTGTTACTGACAATCATTTTTAGATTCATGGTCTGGACTGGTGCCCATTCCAACAGAATCAATTGGCAACATCCAGTCAAGATTGTACCGTAAAGATATTTGATGTTAGTAATCCTAGAAGAGCGGAGAGTATTCTCACTACAAATTCTCCTGTATGGAGAGCTAGATATACGGTATATTATTGTTATCATTCCCTACTCATGAAATTACATATTGTGTTAGATTCTTCTTCATTCTGCTACCTAAAATTTTATCATTTAGCCTTTTGGAGAAGGACTGGTTACCATAGTTGTTCCACAATTGCGACGTGGTGAAAATAGTTTACTACTTTGGAATACTTCAAATCTTGGAACACCCATTTACACATTTGTAGGCCATACAGATGTTGTCCTAGAATTTCAGTGGCGACACCAGAAACTAGGTACATTCAGTATACATAAAGTTTTTCACTTGGTTAAAAATTTCAGCTATTGTATAATAACAATGTTTTGTAGAATCTAATGATTTTGAATTAATAACTTGGTCGAAGGATCAATGTCTAAGGATATTCAAGATCGATCCATTCTTGCAGAAGGTACAGATATTAAATTTTTATTTAAATGTAATAGTAAGTTGAACGCTTTTTTAATTCTTTTTAGCTATGTGGTCACGATCTAGACGATGGTACCTCTGTGTATACTCAATATTCAGAAGACAATAATCCTAGTAAGTTACAATACAAATTTTCAAATATAATAACCATATGATTAAGAAGTTAATAATTAAAATATCAGAAACATTAAATTCAGTTCAGCAGCTTCAATTTCACGACACTCAAAACGAAAGAGAGATGAACTGCGTTTCTTCAAAAATGGACAGTCAATCATTACATCATGATGCCAGTACTTACACCGATTTCGATAAGGAAGTGCCATCTCCTACGCAACCAAAGACATTACAACAGGAATTCTCCTTAATCAATATGAATATACCAAATATAGAGGTATAAAAAATAACTTCGTTAATGGCATACATTTTCCAAATAAACTTTTGAAATCTTTACTTTCTTCTAGGTGAACACAATGGACGCGGTGGAACGTAGCTGTACCGTGACAGCTTCCAATAAAAATTACAATGTTATACTGAAAGTTAATTTTCCCGGCAATTATCCATACAGCGCACAGCCGACCTTCCAATTCTGTCCAGGAACAACAGTGGACAACCCAACAATGGCAAAACTATTAAAAGTTCTAAAGCAAACAGCACAACAAAGAGTTCGAAAAAATCGTTCTTGCTTGGAACCATGTTTAAGGCAGCTCATCACAACGTTAGAACAAGTCCGTAGTTTAATAAAACTCGTATTAATATTTCATATAAATACACCGGTCGATTTTTTAGATGTGCGCTACTGACGAATCCGAAGGAAAGCATTTAGGATATATGCAACATAATGCAAACTTTTTAAATTCAACAGGAGTCTTTACAAATTATCAAGATGCATATATTCCATTTCCACGTACATCAGGTGCCAAGTTCTGTTGCGTAGGTATGTACTCAATACTTCATTCAATTGTTTAATAATATGAATTTAGACATTATTTAATTTATCTTTTATAAAAGGTATTCTAGTTTGCTTCGGTCGCTCTTCCTATGTTAGGCGACCTTCCATAAAACCAGAAGGAGCTACTCCAAGAGCACTATCTGCCTTGGGAAATGGTGTTAACAATAGAGGACACTTTATGCACATGTACTCCAATGCCTATACACAGCCAAGCGATAATGTTTCCATAAGTTCCTTTTATTTTCAAGAACGTGTAAGCTCATATTATAGTAGACTTTCATTAATACGTTTTCTATGTAAAATTAAATTATTTTTAATATACCGATAGAAAAGTACAAGACGTGGTGTACATGGTATGAGTAAAACTCACAATAGATCTTGCTGTAGAAATTATCATTCCATGGTCACGATATACGATGCATCATCATTGTTTTTCGTGAGCAAAGAACTGGCTGAGAAATACGTGTGGGTATAAGATATCAAAAAACATTTAAATCTCTCTAGATAAGTTTGATCCAATTTCATGTTTTCATTTTTAGTATAAATATAACGGATATCCCAGCAATGTGTCGATACAATGCAAATGTTGCTGCTTCGTTAGAACGACCTGATTTAGTCCAGGCATGGTATTTAGCAGCTCTGGTTATATCCCAACCACTGACAAACACTCAGCAAAATTCTTGCCAGTCGCTTGACATCGATGCTACATGGCCTCTACATCCATTTGGGCAAAACTTAATACATTCATTGTAAGTTTAATGAAGGATATAGTACTTTCTTTATTTTTATATCTATCTTTTAATTGTAAAACATTTTTTTTCATCTCCAGAATACAACACTATGCCAGCCAGTCCGATATACAGATGGCAGGGATGCTGAGCTGCACCTTTAGTTACAGATCTGAGAATTCAGATTCAATTCAGGGACGATCTATTAGTAAATCTGTAAACGTTAGTGTGAGTAAACTAATTTATTACTTATATTTATCATTATTGGTATGTATCTTTTCTGGGGGAAAATTGT
>JARQSV010000435.1:226879-237513 GCA_030142285.1 Calameuta idolon
GTGATCGACACTGGAAGTCTAACATTTTTTTTTTTTTACTATATTTTACATTTATTCCACTAAAAGTCATTGCTTCATTTTACGATGATTCTTCGCAATGGGTTATCTACGAAGACTCTTGCAGATTATTTATCAACGAAAAAGTTGAACTAGTAGAGAGGGGGGAGAGAGAGAGAAAGAGAGAGGGAGACATATATAGGCACTACATTCTACGTATTCGTATTGCTAAACTGTACGGTCGATGCGTATTTGATGCGTAGCTGGGAAAACCGAAGGCCTTTCGATTCCTTTGACGTATAACAATAATCGTCGCCAATGCCTCGACGTATCCTTAGCTTTTAATAAGCATTGGCGACTCAGACTCATACAGAAGCTGATAGGCAGTCCCATAGAGTAAAAATCTGAACAGGAACGAACCAGAAGTACCATTCGTTGGGCTGGATAAAAGTTTGGAGTCCTCTTAGACAATTTGGCGGTGGCATTCTCTCGCACCGGAAACAGGGCCATTTGCAGGAAATAAAATAGGCTCATTAAGTGGAACGAGAAGAGCCGAAGATAATTGACCTCTACGTTCTCGGGATCTTTCTTAGTTTGTCGGTCCTTTTTTTGTCTTCGCTAGCTACATGGAATCACAGGGTTTACGTAGTCCAAGGGAAAACTTGAGACTTCTCAGGACGACCTGGGGCTTCTTACTCATTTTCAAATCCTCTTTCTACGCACATTTCTGTAAAAGCAAGTAAATATATTATTACCCGGTGCATGAGACGCGCATCCTTTTTTTTTTTCCATCAGTCCAAGGCCAGTGCCAGAATCACGATTTTATGGACTTTCCGAAAGTAGTCTTCATCAAATGATAATAACTCGCGGATTTCAATCTTCGTCTCCAGGAATCTTACAACGTCATTTTGCATTCTCCTCGTTGTCCTGGTCTTTTTATTCTTGCAGCAAGCGATTACAGAGATTGGAAGTCTCACCAGCCGGACTCTTGAGCTCAGGTAGCAGAGGGAGGAAATTGCACGTTGACTCTTTCTGGCTTGTGTCGGCTGTCCTCTTTCTACTCGCAGTCTCACCTAATTTAACCTATCCTAACCTAACCTAACCTCCTTGCTCCTCCGCAGCCTCGAGTCTCGTTCGTTAAATGGCACCAAGTAGGAGGGAATTCCTGGAGACGCAATAGCGTCGAGTCCCTGGAAACTGACGTTGGCCGTCTCGTTCTTATTATAATTATTTTATTTCTTGATTTTAGGTTCATCTGAGGTCTCACTTGATCATGAACGGCGTGTGCGTCCGGTGGAGAGGATGGATCGACCTGGAACGTCTGGATGGCCTCGGCTGCCTCGAATTCGACGAAGAACGTGCCACTCAGGAAGACGCTCTTCTGCGAGATCAGATTGAACGGTATAATCAGAGAATAAGAGACTTCGAGGAGAAACAGAGAGCATATAGAAGTGCGGCCGTTCAGCCGCCTAACCTGAATCATCATCATCATCATGGGCATCACGCGCATCATGTTACGACCGCTGGTGGCGCGGGTGTCGAGCCTCATTTGGCTCATCGCCAGGATCCCGAGTTGGAGGTCAGACTTAGGGCTTATTGAGAAGCTCTTTGGCAGATATAAAATCCTGGATTCCATCAGCCTCTATCGCGATAGGGATAGATACAAATTTGAAATTGAGAACTGGTTCGAAATTCTCAAAAAAGCTCCGCGACATTTCTTCTTCGTCACTCGTGACACATTTACGAAAAATGAGTTTTAAGAAATCGTACAAATCATCGCGCATACTTTGTTTCTATTGTAAGATGATCGAAGAAAAGGAAAAATTTTTTCTTCCTTTACAATAACCTATGACATATGCGATCACCGTACGTGAATGATGGTATCGGTCATTTTTCGCAATATCACACACGATAACGGCGAAACGCTAGTATGAAGTGTTAATGATAATTTGTAAAAATCATCATTCGCATTCATCGTGTACACCAAGAAAGGGTAATATTTATATCTGTTAATTTGAAGGAAAAACCGTATCCTTCTGTTATACAAAACCTGTCGATATGCTATAAATGATTATGCTATCATTATGCAATTTTGATGTCTATTGCATAGATAATAGATTATGTCCTTTCCTTATAAATTCTTATTCTATTATCTGTCCTTAGAGTGTTGAATTTTGTCATGCGCTATTCCAAAGAAAATTCTCGCTAGCTATCCTACGAGAGTGCGAGTTCGTTAGTTATACTTTACACGTAGGACAGACATACATTTTAAATACAGTACGCGACAAATATTAAAACAAGAGACATACCTAAAGGCACGGCTAAAAAGATGCAAAAGATGGAAGATACACGTAACTATGTATGGTATAGTGATTGAACTACGGGGAACGTGCCGAACGTAAAGTAACGCTACACGTTCTCGTTGCGTCATGCGTCGCATGACGAATCACGGGATTCCAGGCAGCGACGACATGAGTCAGTATATGATCCGGTAGCAAGTAATGGGCATCCCCTCTGTTTTTTAGTTGTATAATATAACCAATGTATTTTGTTGCATGTAAATATTTGTAAAGAGTTTATTGATTAAATATCATTTCCGTCGAGAGATATCTTATTGTTATTTTCCAGCGATCATTTTTCTTAGCGATAAGTATCCTAGTCTTTATTATACTAGGTTTTGTTCGAGTTTATTAAAAAGAATTTCAACTTTTTATTACAGTTCCGTAAGAACGGCACATTTTTAGAGACTCTTTTATGTCCGTCGAAGGATCCACAATAAAGACGCACCCAGTGCCGACAGCTCGTAGGAAAGAATGTCTGGTCGAGTGGGAGAATTAGCAGCCATTAATCACTCGTCAGATATTCATAAGAAAAATGTATACTGTAGAATACGGTGAGACGCGTAAAAGCCAAAAATTCAAGCGTCCCGACGCCCCGTCGATCCGACGGCTATTTTCTTCGTGTCCGGGGATACGCGTGCAGTTACTACCCCCCTCAGCTTGCTAAGGGTGGAACTGCAAAGCGCGACGGGAGATTGTTTTGACGAGTAACGGGCCGGTAGAGGAACCTCCAAAATCCAAGTATATTAGCCTGCACCCCCGTCAATCCTAAATTCGACATCCCCTTGCGTAAACGCGTTTCTACGATCGAATGAAATTAATTAAAAATATACTAGATTCAGATTACTTGCACATCTACCGTATCAGGTATAGTCTATATCTATGTGTAAATATAGTTGTAATTAATCATTTCAACAGGAGCAAGAGCATGTTAGGAAAAGTTATCGTGTTCCTATTATAAATCGCGAATAAACCTCACGTGTCTATGTAGCAGCCCCTCGCGTTCTCTTGCAAGTAATTTTATTGTACTAATTAGGTTGTAGCACGGGCATCGGAGTCGATGTAAGTCGATACCGTGGAATTCTTATAAGAAACCATACGAGGCTCGAGACGTGGAGGTTAAGAAGGGACGAAGAAAGGACGCCCAACGAATCTTCCCACGAAATCGTTCAACCGATCTTTTACTCAGGATCGACATGTAGATCGCCCTGCGAGGTACTCGAGCCTCTGGATCTCCCTACTCGTCGTTTTCTCACATTCGCCGGGTTTCCTGGACGGACGTATTATCGCGGGTAGCCTCGTCGCTGTTTCCTGTAACCATTACGATATCGTTATCGTTTCTTGCTAGTTTCCTTTCTTGTACCAATTATTTTATTTTCTTAAATCAAACACTGATTTCGTCGTTACCCTAAAGTATTTCGTGGCGATTTAGAAATCTTGTTGAATCTTTGCCAAATTGTTGTTCCTCCTATAGCAGCATCATTTTTTTGTATGTAAAAAAATTTTGTTAAAATTGACATCCAAGTCAGGAAGTCCTAGAGAGAATTATAAAGTCTCTCCCGAAAGCAAAATTCACACACGAGTTCTCTGCGTGTATCGTTTTGTATTTGTCGAAACAGTTATTATACGTAGGGGTGAGAGAGTGAATCGGTCACCCGTCGAGCCCTGTAGGCACTCGTCGCATCTGCCTTCGATTTATTTCCAATAGTAATTGATGACTCTTGCCCCCGGGACCTTTCCTGGGGGAAAAAACTGTGATTTTCGAGTGGGCACCGGGAGGAGGTCTAAGGTGAATTAGGGGAAAATCACGATTTTGCATAATAGGAACCCTGAGAGCGTAGAGTCACGCTTTCCGGGCCTCTAATAAATTATACTCGTCGTACCTGATGGAAAAATCTCGTTCACCGGAATATCCTCGTTCTACATAATAAATATTTATTGTACAGATGACATTTCTCCAGGCACAATACACTAAGAACATACTTATTCTCGTTTCACGGATCCTCGAATATTTTGACAGAATCTTTCTATTCCAGATAAACATAAGACGAAATCATTTCTATATAAATCTACATATACTGCAGTCATCTGTGCTAAAATATATTTTCGAGGGGCCATGAAACGCGAAAGAGTCCCCTAACCTTACATTTATTTCATAGATTGACTATATATATATATATATTCCTAACAGATTACCTTAGTCAATTCTCCCACGTTCCCGAGGCTGTCTCACTCCTTACACGTAGGCCGATCACGGTAAGAGTCTTTGATGTTGCGAGTAGTACCTTAATCCCCTAATGATACACCACAGGTTGAGGATTACGAGGATCGTCCAATGCCCTATAGGTATACCTACTCGTAAATGCAGTTTGGCTAAGAAGGTAAACGGCGCTGCTTATGGAATTTCCATCAAGCGTAGAAAAAATATCCTTGAAAATCTAACCTGTGAAAACTCAGGTTATCTAACCTAAACACAATGCTTTACATAGTTTCGCTAGATACACCAAAGAACCCTGGAGCAAAGGAGCCACGATGATTGCTCACTTAGCGATACTCATCCTAGCGAAACGAAGAGCATATGTCTCCATTCGTACTGGTTCTCCTGCTCTAGTCCCTTGACAGTTGAGTGTCAGTATTATACAAAATGCAGTATCGATACGCATAAATAACTACTTGCCATTCGCGTGACGTGTTTTGTACGCACGCCTAAATGTTATCCCCATGAACTTTGACGCTCTGTAGTAACTAAGTATGGATATATAAAAACAGACTCTCATAGGTTAGCATTGTGTGTGTGTGTGTGTGAGAGAGAGAGATAGATAGAGAGTGGAGGGCCGTAGCCGTCCCGTCGCGTTCTGTGTGCCAACAAGCTAAATGTGTTTCACAGATGACCGCCTTCGTTGAATGCAGCTTCTACCGGTTTGCTTCGGCCTGTGCACTTATAGGGACTTGTTCGACGAGGAGGATGGCGATATCGAAGTGAGGGAGTGATCGAGGCTGAAGGGTGAAAGTAGAGAAGAGGACTGTATCATGGTAATACGGGTACCCATGGCGAACAGTGTCAGGTTAGGTAATACTTACTCATTTTCTAGGTTAACTCTGCTCGATACAGTTGGTCCACGATATCAGGGTATTATTTTGACAGTGCAATGCTCAAGAAATCACACGTGATCGTACTTAGAATCACGAAAATATACAGGCCTATTCTTGACAGGCGTCCCGCTTGAAATAGTCCATTTGATTTCTATGGTAAAACCACCTTGCGGCGGGTTCGTCGTGCGTAACCGTGCTGCTAAAATAGAAAAATATACATTTCACTGCAATACCATGCTCGTACACGCATTGTAGTAAAAATCATATGCAAAGCTGAGCTTGCTGGAGTTCGTTGGTTTCGATCTGTCAATAAATCGCATTGAACACGTGGACCGAATATAGGTTAGGAATGCTCCGGTATGACAGTAGAAACAATTTCTTAATTCTTATAGAATATAGACTGCAAATGTAAATATACTCGTGTTCAGTGCCTGTATTTTTTTTTTCAATCAGCCTACTGGTGCACCTGTCGCGAACACGATCGATCCGTATTATTTGAATCGAGCTCGGGACCAATTAGGTAATAAATAGCAGGGACCACCCACTCGCCCTTGGTTATCGTTTTGCTACGTCGGTCTGCACTCGGCCAGAGTTTCGGGAAGGGAGTGAATTAATAAAACAACCCCTGGCCCTTTACCCTGGCTCCGGCATCTCGAACCCCCGCCGCACAGATGTGCCCCTCCACCGAGGGGTATTTCTTTTATTTTATTACCAAGGGTTAATAGAATAGCTCGCATGCCCTACGGGACGATCCGTTGGATCTAACAGAGGCCAGGAATTCGTTATTGCTGTTCCTCGAGGTTCTGCAGTTATTCCACTTCGACTACCTATGTGCGCGCGCAGACTTTTACAAATCTGCTAAGAATTTCGTGTCTGTTAAATTAACCTCGCAGGGCTAACCAGGCAGAGCGTGCAGAATGCGGACATATGTGATATGCAAAATCATTCTAGATTAACATCCCCAAGACTCGTACACCCCTACTGGGCTATATTTATGAGGCGCCCTCGCACTCGCCGCCTCTGACGGTGTTAATAGTTTTCGTTTAGTCCTACACGAGAGGGAACACGTGCGTATTTATCATGATTTATGACGTTTTCTAGCCGCGCCGACTAAATTCAATGTGTTGTTTTGCATTTAACGGGGGGCGGGATACGAATTCACGCGTGTACTACATTTCAATATCCAAATTAAGCCTCGGTCGAAGATTCCATATTTATTAACTTTCCAGTTCTCTGTACTGTACACGCATGTATTATAGTACGCACGGAAACTTGTACAGTACAATAAGAATATTAGACAAAATTCCATAGTCCTTTACGGTATATAAAACGTGACTACAGGAACCGGTTGTTAGATGGAGCCAGAATATATTATACCGACATCCTATCACCTCGCTACCCTAATGAAAAGCTACCCTTTCTTTTACGACTAGTAACTCAAAAAAAAAAAAATACGATAAATCAAATGACTTCCTAAATAATAATAATAATGACGCGTTTAACTAATTTTCTCTCACAATCATCAACCTGCTCACTTACAATTAGTCTAAAGATACCTAATAAATCTACTATCTCCTCAGGCGCCAGACTTTCCCCAAATCCTTTCATCTTGAAGTTTACAGTTTCCGTCGAGGGAATGCTCCAGTTCATCGGTGCACTTAGGCCAGTCTCATAGAGATCGAATCTGTAAAAAGGACGCAGACAATTTTAGAACGAATCCGTGAGATTTCCATTACGTGGAAAATATTACATGTCCCCTGTATAACAAGGTGCGTACCCCGTTTCGGGACGATACCGAAGAGAAGGGATAAAATAAAAAGGTTTAGTGGCGGGAACGAATCGAAACATCAAGTTCGAAATAAACTGGGGTTGCTGTGTCAGTATCCCTTTCTGCACAAACATTTCCTCATCATTGGCTCCATTAACCCTTTTTGTCGCGAGATGGGCGCGACCACCAGGTGATGCTGCTGACATCCGGTCTTGATATAAACGTCACTCACCGGACCCATCATCCTCTAGGTTTTCCAGACGATTACTTCAGACGTCCGTGAAGCTGCATTCTGATTCCCTGAATACATACAGTTACTTTCTGTCAGACGCGGTCTAGGTGCTCCGACTAGGTTAGGTACGTCGATGACGTAGTAAGGGGTACAGGTTTCCCGTACGTGAAACCGATAATTCATCGTGAAATGCAATAGGGTGCAGATTAGCATGTCACCTAACGCGCCGTAGCAGCTCCTGGGGCGCTCGCAGACATTTATTTAAATTTCACGCTCTTTCCCTTTGTCCGACCCAAAGGGGTTGGGTCTTCGTACCAAAACCTCGACGAACTTCCGTGAAATCGTATTCAACTGCGCAAGAAGATGACGTGCTAAGGGGTTTAATTGTTTAAGGAATTATCCTGTTACAGAGATACGATTCACACAGGGCTCACCTAGCTAGGTGCTCCAATTCTGAAACAGAGATAAACTGGTCGTTAAGTAATGCGGATTTCGTCACGGCATACAAGAATTTCCCATCAAGTCCCCCCCCCCCCCCTTAAACGTATGGGACCTCGTCCCCAGGATAAGGGTGCCAGTATAGGATACATACTTAAAGGCTAGGACACTCAGTACTCAGGTGTTGGATCCCACGCGTCAATCTATAGATTATTTGACCCGGGTATTAGGCTGGAAATCTTGTACGGGTGTCACCTACGTGTACCCTTCGTGACATATTCGCAATCCCGAGGCTCCGCAAAGAGCCTAACAATTTTCACTATTCCTAGGCTGACGGAGGTATCCCGAGAGGAAGCGACGGGGACATCTAGAACGAACGTGGGGCAGGGTTCAAAAGGCATCTAGGCCTCCAGCGAGGCTCCCCTAAAATGGCTGAACTCTTCATCCCCCTCGGTCCACATAGGCCCGAATCTACGCTCGGCTTATCCCGGCTTATTCCGGCTTATCCCAATCATTTCGGCCCCGCTCGGTCTCCTTCCTGGTGCCAATTACGTCAAATCAACGTCACGGGACAATGCTTTCTCGCGACGTCCCCTTTCGTACCGTGAACGTCCGACGGAAAACGTCAAAGACTCTTTAATTTCTTTTGTTGAGGAATAAAAAATATTTGAAAAAGGAAATAAAAATTCAAAAATCTTTTCACCGATCTACAACCAGGAACCTTTCGCGTGATTTTTCTCACTTCCTAAGAAATTATCACGAGCACGCTCCCCACCAGGCTCGTTCGTCTTCTCGCAGCTCAGACAAATAGCTGCCGGCTAAAAATCTCGACGACTCGAATGTTTTGAAAACATCATGATCCCCAGAGTGCCGGAATAGCATCGGCACCGTAGCGCGATCCTTCAAGAGGATAGGCGAAACCACTTTTCTCCCTGTCTCCTTGTTTCTTACTCTTATTTTTTTTCTAGCCTCAGTCAGACTTCTCACACTGTTTTATACAGCGAGACAGAAGAAAAAAAAAGAACTAGACCCACGAAGCACGCTTACATCCCGAGAGACGAGGGAGGCGTTTCGGAAGTTTTACTCCTGGAGCTTTAGATCCTTGATCAGCAAAGGGCAAAACTCGGCATTGTGCTCCCGAGTGAAATCAACGCCCTGGACAATTTGCATATCAGCCCGTTGACGATTGACAGTTTGATATGCATGATAAAAGAGCCAGAGTGGATTACGGTAATGGATAGTCTTTCCTATCGGGACTGATCAGGGTTACTCGATAGCGTGAAACCGGTGTGAAACGACATACGTTCCTTAGTCGGGCATAGGTACGGTTGACGCTATCGATTCCCTTGTTGTCGGTGCATGTGCACCTAGTAGGTGAACACTTTAAAAAGTAACCGATTACAACAAACTGAAGGAAGCAAGTAAGACAGTTTTCTCGAGACACGTCAAAGAGACGCTGAACTCACCGACTAACCTCTAAAATTAGATTCTGTCAGTTTCCATTGACAACCTACGCTTACTGACATTCTAATCTGTTATCGTAGACATCCTTTCTGGTAACTGTCATCGTAGGGCAAAAAGTCATTTATATCTTACAACAGTGGGTGTGGTATTGTGGCTGTATAAAGGCTCCACGTTACGGATAGAAATGCCATACGAGTCTAATTGGGACTAATTTCGAAAACCTGTCCATACGTCGTACACAAACGCAAACAAATCAGGGATGCTTGCACGTCCGAACTCAATCGCTCGGATAATATTGACCCTCTGAAACGAAAGCGAATGGAACATAATACGAGATTGCAGACACCCCCGCTTGCATTCATTGGCAATGGCCCTACCTATTGACAGCCAGTCGTTAAAGCCAGAGGGAAATAATCGGTAGTGGAAGTACGTCGGTGTTGTACCAGTACAATCACTATCATCATCGTCATCATCGTCGTCATCGTCAAAGAGTAAAATCTCTATTGGATCGGTGAATATTATTCAATAGCATTGTACCTGTTTTCCTATTGAGATTTTATACACGAATTCTTCCATCGCAGATACCGAACAAGTCGTTTGCAAGGATCATTAGGTCTTCCTGATCATCACGATGAAAAGTAATCCTCTGCCAAGGTATAAAAAGTCGTAGTCATTGAATTGTCATTGAGCTAATGGATTTATAAAGGCAGACTCCTGTCATGGCATATGTCGTGTCGAACTCTCTGCAATGTAAAACACAGTCAGGATCTAAAAAATAATGTACCTGCCATATGGGAGTCAATGACTCAATGAAATAAGGCTCGGCCGTTTGACACGTACTTCGTGTTACATTATCAGTTTACTGTATTTAAATCATTTATAAATTTTGACTTTCGTTTTATTTATTGGCAGTCCTTTGATGAGTCGTGTAAATAGGGTTTCGAGCCAAAATCTATTGTAAGGATAGAAGGCATGGTGGTTCGATCATTAGACGCATTTCGAGATAAAAGTTCCAAATTTTATGTATGTATTCGATGGCTGCTGAACTTCCAGCTATGAAGAATTTTTATCAGATTTACCTTATGGTTTTTGATATATACAAAATCAATGTCCACTTTCCATGTCCAATCTGAATTTTGGGTATGTTCTTGATAGTCTCTTAATTGTCGTGCATAAAAATTTCAAAACTATTTACGATCTACTATACGCGATACAAGGAATGAAAGTAACAAAAATTGCACTATATAGGTATACTTTGCATGTTAAAGTAGAATAAAATTTCTGGAAGACACTACTCGCACGT
>JARQSV010000435.1:237613-255457 GCA_030142285.1 Calameuta idolon
TATATCGCAAAGGTTATTCGTATCAGCGAAATTCAAATTGGAGCTGTACGAATTCATAAAGATTTATAGGTTAGAGTAGGTACCTATATAAGGTTCATACGTCAATCAGAATGCAAGGGCTGATCAGTTAGTCCACACCTACGGAATAAATATGGAAGCGGGACACGTGCCCCGTGCTGCGAAATAGGTATTCATAGCATGAACGGAATGGAAGATGGGGATCCAGGATCCCCTGTCAACGCTCGGCCGTCAACTAAGCCTTAGGTAATTGCCAGCATCACGGGGGATCACGAAGCATCCTCTGAGCCACGCGACTACGAGTACGTGTTCCACGGGAGGTTTAATTACACGTCACGTATAGACGCAGAGAGTAGATACCAGTTAAAGTGAGTGCGACAGAGCAGAAAGCAATAGAGGAAGATGGAACGTACGAGACGTCTTCATTAAACTGTTCCAAAATGTCAGAGTCCCGCTTCACGAGGGATTCTGCTTCGAAGCTTGTGAATATTTCCGATAGGTGTAGCTAATGTGGACCAGAGTGGGTATGAAATTGTGAATCCCCTTTTTCTACTTATTCTCCCTAGCTTTTTGATACCTAACCTCACTTTACCTTTATGGATATCGCATACTGTCTCTCTATACCTTTCACTCCTTAGATATGCTTCTCTACAGCCTCTTGTGTCGCTTTACCCCAGCCTATTCTAGGTTAGATTTCAAGGGTACACACACACACACACACACACACACACACACACACACACACACACACACACACACACACACACGCGTATACATAGGTGGGTACAACTCAATTCGACGAGTTATTTTACGCATTCCCGTCTCGATATAAATCCCTACGCCATTCATCGAAACGACACCGTTGGCATAATCCTCGAACTGAATGTGTTTGCACATGTTTTACATCGACGCCCCGTCTGTTTGCAGACAGTAAATTATGTCGCACAATGCGCGCGCAACCCCTTCGCTCGCGCTATGGATTATAAAACCGGATAAAAAGTCGGATTTCGATGCTCCTTTTGTACGTGATTTCCGTTTATACGATACGGGCGTCTCGTTGCAGTGCCTTTTGTCCAGGATGTCTTTTTGAGTTTCATCGCTTTCGACGCCATATTGAATTTTTCATTGTAGGTAAATCCTCCAGATAAATAGTTCCTCTGCTTGCGCGACCCGTTGATACTAAAAGCTGTCCGATTGACTCCCGATTGCGGCTCCTCTTGAGTGTGACCCATGTTGTTTCTAAAGCTAAACTCGTATATATGTCGTCCACTAGCATTACATTGGATAGTACTTCCTGAGCGAAGAATCCGCAGACCTCCGCCGGCCAAATTGCAGTGTTAACTGGTCGTGTGCGGAATAACGAGCATCGTATTGCGGATCCTTTATGTCTGGCAAAACGAGGCGTTATGTAATATACATCGCTCGTGGGTACCGCCATATTGAACAATCATTCGAGATGATCGTGACTCCTTTAGAAAATACATAAATTTCTAGCATTGATCAATACCGTTTTACTCATCTCCTCGTACTCTTCCAGGGTCACCATGGAGACGCCGCGATGGCCGTCGCGACGCCCTTCGGCGCCTGCGTCAAACTCGCCAAATTCCCAAACACCACCCTCGGACGTCTTTCGTTTGACTTTCTTGTGAATTTCCTAAAGTGCACGCCTTCTGCTTGAAGAATAAATGTTTTGTTGACCCAGCGTTAGATTTTCTTGAAAATCTACCAGTGAAATAGCGCTAATGGTGAAATATTCTTGCGATGCTTGGGCAACTGTAAGGGTTTTACAATTTATTTAATTTCATTTGATTTCCTCTGGTTTCATTCGGAGGCACGTTCAACACGTTTCACTGAACGTCAAAAGGAGTTAACGTTCTATAAATCAAAATAAAAGGTCGAATCCCCACAGGGCGACGAGTTGGAAAAATCGAATGGGGTATATACTGCCCCAGGGGGTTTTTATTCCACCTAAGACTCGAAAGAGTTACCTGACTATGCTGAGAACAGTGTTCAAATAGGAGCAGCCTCTATACAGGGTGCGTTAAAAATTCAGGTACAAGCGAGAAAATAATGTTTCCTCGTGCAAAAATAGGTCGAAATTATAAAAGAAATTATTTTGAAAAATTATCGACCACACTCATAGGCTGTACACACAATAGCATCAAAAACATTAAAAATAAAACAAAGTATGAACCCATACCGAATTCCTAAAAAAAAAAATCCTACCAGGATAGGGGTGAGCGGACGCGAAAAAAAGAAGTCATTCTTGAAACGCTTTTTGGTATCCTGACAGGTCCAGCTCCAGAATGGGAAGTTTTAGGGTTGAACGAGCGATAAGTGGTAATTGATTTTACGCCCCTTGATTTATTGCCTTCCATAGAAAAACGGCGATTTGGGGTAAAACGCGACGAATCTCCTAACCCCATCCCCACAGAGCACGGAACAGCATGTGTTAACCCCGTTACTTTTAGGGGAGTTTAGGCGAATTTCCATCTTTATCGGTAAAAACAGCGACGTCTCCTTTCCTCTGTACTTTTTCGTCCTTCACGCCAATATTCCTTTCACATCAAGCCAGTGCGCTTATATCGCTTCATCAGCTGTTTATAGCAAAGTTCCAAATCAACCCCGTATCCACTTATGGGAACGTACATATATCTTAACATCGGATGTATCCCATGAGGGTGGTCACCCCTTTCACCCCTTTCCTACAGTTGCTCTTGATCCGACGGCAAACGTCAAAACGTCAGCTAGCGGGGCTCAGCCTACGGCTATGGATTCTGGGCATAAGCTGGTTCGGAGCGTCGCTCATCCTCTATACTGATTGTGTGTTCGCCCACCTACAACGTACAATAGAATTAATAGAATTTACGAAAAATCGGCCAATTCGTACCTGCATTGCTTCTATGGGAAAAGCAAACATACCAAGACTGGGTCTCGACTCTCAGTCAGTTATTGCTCCCTGCGTTTATTGGATATTTTCATGACTCTTTTTTTTCTACAACAACAACAAAAAGTTACAGGGGATATTTCAAGTGTTTACCGGCAACATAGGAATGACGTAGTAAAACAAAGTTTGGTATTACCTTGATAGAGTTACCGTCCTAAAAAAATCTCTTCCAGCTTAAGATGAACGTTAATGCTCCGAAGTGAAGATAACGAAGATTGGTCTATCTTACTAGGCTTCTTTTTAAAAGTATTCATTGCTATGAGTATAATATCTTTGACAGTGTCAAGGTGATGTAAAAGAAGAGAAAGATAATGGCAATAGCTCAATAAGGGATGCCCATTCAAGACTGTAGTAGAGGTATCCATTGCAGGAGGATCGGATAAGGATCAATGATGGTTAAAGATAACGTAATCGTTAAGCTGTAACAGTTTTCCAAGTATGGCGGCGTTCTTTGAAGACACTTAAGCACACCGAGTGCTATAGGTATATTTAGCGTTCTGAAAATATTACGGAAACCTATAGAGCAGAGAATTTTTTTTCTCTCCAAAGCTTCATCGTCCTGGCAGGTCTGCCGATAGATTGGATTCCACAGAAACAAGCTTACGGAATCGTAGCGATCAGCGTAACATAACCTAAGCTAAGCAAGCACGTCCCTGAATCAAAATCTGGATCTCTTAGCACAACAAGATCAACGTTATAAGAAAGGTATAAGAGACATGTAAAAGCTAAGGAGACGTGTATATAAATATACAGGAGCGGCGTCTCTATCAATGGGCGTCGGATTAGCCTTGATATTCATTCTCTAATTTTTTTTAGAAGAAACGAGACGGCATTCGGTACAACTAAATCCACTGATTCCCCTGCCAGCGTATGACGCGAGGCGTTCCTGGCTACCTAGGCTACCTCCGGCCTATATCCTAACATCTCCAATTCGGCATCCACCCTCTCCAATATGAGCTATTGAATTCATATATATGGCTGGCTCTTTCAAGGAATTTGTAACGCTATCCTGTTTGCAGACAGTTGGAAAGAGAAAAAAGTAATGTGCCTGATGCGATCTCGAGCACCTTTTTGCACACTTAAAAATTTTCTATAATAACCTCCGGCGCTGCTCTCGACGGGTCTCTGGACTCTCGACCTCGGCAATGGCACGTCACTCGCATAGTAGCCATTTCGCTGTATTCCAATAGAGATATATTGGAATGTAGGAATATCGGTTACCAAGCGGCAGCAACGGCTCAGGAAAGTGATTGATAGCCATTCGGGTGTGACCAGCCGTGTAATTCGCGCGCATAAGAGGATATTCCTTTAACCTATTGTCAGTACGTCGGAGCTCTTCTGAAAAGTTTGACGGATCCGTTGGCTCGCTTGCGCACTTTTTCGGGAAATTGCCCAAATTTACCTGGCACTTCCAGACCGTGCTCCAAAAGCGGAAAGAGAGAATGCTCTCCGTTGCTCTCATCCGTTCCGCTTCCGTTCCGCTCAAAGAGAGAAACTTCATGACAGCTATCGATGTTATTCAATTTTCAGATATATCCCCGGCAGAGAGACTTTTCTCAATGATACTCCAAACATCTCTTCGATCTTTTATTATACTTTTTTTTTTTTTCTTTGTCTTTCCCTGAAACAGTAAATAAGAGTTTGTCTATACTCTTCTGGTATATTCGCTGAATTGGATATATATACATTATAACTTTTAAACGGTACTGTATATTTATTATAGTTTTTTTTTTCTGACTCATCAATCCTTTGCCAATTTTTATTCCAGTCTCAGGAAAGCAACAGCATCTTCCTTGGCTATTTTTATTTTTCCCTTACAGGGTAGAGGCTAGTACGCTTCTGAGAGTCTCGCATGGATGGTCGGCGTGACGGGAAGTCGCTACGTCAATGGGCCACTGTGGATATGCCTACAATATACAAAGTACAATGAGCGGGACCCTCCCAGACATTTTCAAGGTGTAAATGGTATTATAGAAATACTACCTGCTGCACTCTTTGCGTCAAGATTGAAACGTAACGTTGACGCATCGACCGGATCCTCTTGGAATGGCTGAACTAAGACCTTGTGAACACCTAACGACCTTCTAGGAAATCCTTGATGTGCGTGTGTATATATATATATATATCCTTTGTGTATATTTCTTCTTCTTCTTCACATTCATCTTCTCCGTGCCTTTCGTAACTAGTTACATAAAATAGAAATGTCCTGGGAGTATAAAGTACATGAGAATTTGTATGCCGGCTTCGATACTGATTCTGGATGGTATAAATAATATCTGACCAGGCTTGATCTTTAGAAAATTTTTTTTTCTTATAAAAATCACTGAGGCTTCCACAGTGTAGCAGGCCGATGAAAAGGATCAAAGATACAATGGGGACTCATGCGGAGTCATTCATCAGAAAATACCTGAAGACTGAACGGATGGTGACTTTTGCTTTGGATTTTGAAAATGTCGTACAAGAAACTTGAGATATAGGAATTTGAATGAAAATCTCTGATCGTTGGACGGCGCCGCTAAAAAGGAGTCGAAGAACAATAGGAGGAAGAGAAAAGGTGGACGAGCATTTCTTTACTCTGTTTTACGATTCGAAAGAAATGATCGCGGAGTGCTGTGCAAAATTTAGCACCTAGAAGACAGTTACGATGCGCCTTGGAAATGCGGCTTCGGCAACCGCTAATTTCACAGTCGTTTAACAGACGATAATTCATTGAGATTTACAACGCACTTTTGACGTAGCCTCCTTTGACATCATATTCCATTAGGACGAGACGTTCGAGGCTCAACGCGAAATACGACTGATCTGTTTTACGATTTCTTGCGCGCGATAGTTAAGAAAAAGAAAGAAAGTGGTATCAGTCGTTTCTGATACTCATTAGATACCGATAGTCCAAATCAATTCTTTATGGGCTGACGTACGTGGACCGGCAGCAAGGTAGCATTTGCAGAGGTAGGCAGGCCGGTAAAAAGTAAAGAAGTTAGGTGAGCAGAGGGATTTGTGAGTCCGCGGGTGGTCGAAGGGTTGAAAATAAGGGCGCGTCAAAATGAAAGCTTGAGATCGGCAGGAGCAGCACTTGGAAGCGATGCACAGCGTGAAGTGAAAATAACCAAATGTCAACATTGTCGGGCGTCAAGGGGTTTATGATCGAATTATAGGGGAGTGAGGTCTCCTGTCGCGAGCTTTTTCTATCAATTACGAAACAATAATGACGGATGCAGCTGCGTCGAGATGTGACACACCCATAGGAGTAGCGCAACGTCCGAGGTGGAATAGAAAATAGTTAAAAGAAAGAAAAGAGCTACACGCGGTTGCCTCTCGTCTCGACCTTTTCTGTCGTTGCAGCGGGACACACGAGAGGGCGTGATAAAGGTCCATTCCGCTCAGAGAGATGTTAAAATGCCGCCGGTCAGCCCATCAGAAAATCGTACAAACTGACCGCCTCTAGCTAGTGGCCAGTCTCAATCGGTATGATAATGGGAATGGTAATTTCATGATATTGCCAATCCTACACGGTGTACGTGTATGCACCTACTGGCGAAAGGGTCCTCTATTATTCCAGCTCGTTTTATTTCGTCATTTTTACTTCTCTCACGTGCCGCCGGGTGGCGACAGTATCGCGTAGCGACGGAGACGTAGACATCAGTGAGCTCCGACCGCACATTTAAACTTTTATAACATTATGTAGACCGTCCGCGCATGCGCGGTCTCTCTGCGTACTATTTATGCGCATTAACGACCAGAGCAAAAGACGGGATGGACGTGATTCTCGTGTCGGCACTCGTCAAAGCTCACGGGGGCGCCATCCTCCCATGCGCTCACCCCGTTCTCGAGGCATCCAATACTCCCGGACGTCCCCGACCTCCCTACTAAAAGCCAAACAGCTCATCGCAATAAAACAGAGCTTTGTCGATAATAAAAGAACGTATGTGCGCACATGTTTGTTTGCCTTCCCGTCGCCTCTGATGTCTGGCGCTGACTGACTATGGGATCACCTCTTTCATTGCGGGAAACGTCGCCTGTTTTCTACGACATCAGCTCCATCTCCCAGGAACTCCACGGCAATGGAATCCCGGCTATTTTCGATTGAAATTTTAACGTCTACTTCTACTTTTTTGTTTATCTCTTACATATTCTAGACTAGACCAACCCTTCCGATGCTCCTGCTGTCCGTACAGCTTCTCGTAAATAACAACCGGTTTCCAGGTTTTTTTTTTCATCCTTTCTTTCTGCCTCTTCCATCCAGAAGTCACTCCATATCTTTTAGTCTCTTTCTGCACGGCATCTCTTGGTGTATACCGGTTCGTTGGCAGATATGGTGACGGTTTCTTCGTTTCTGTTTCTTTTGGCTCTGGGTGACGATGATCTTTTTCAGGAACCGCCCAGTAAGCAGAACGAATGGAAGACAATAGAATGGTAGGCACGAGTCATCGTCTACGTGGACAAAAAAAAAGAAAAAAAAAAAAAGAAAATACCACGGTACCAGACCGAATGGAAGTGGAATGAAATAAGGAGGGCGAGAGGTCGGCATCGACGCTGAACCGAGGAGGACCAGAGTGAGTGCGAGAGAGGAGAATTTAGGGTTCACGGGGGGGCGGCGGACATAGTGCCTAGTAGAGGGTGCATCACCTGGTGCAACCATCCATCATGAACTTGAAAAGAAGAAGGGCTCGTACGAGGCGAGGGAGTCCGATAATTTGTCCTCGTCACGTTTGCGCGCCTGTTTCCTACTGCTTGGCGGCCTCACTTCCAAAGGGTACCAAAGGGTCCGAAAGGGTACCTAACCCCGTGTTGGCTCCCCCTCTTTACATGTACACTCTATCGCGTTATAACCTTGTTACGTCGATATATTACCTAGGACATCACGCACGGCGATACTCTTCACGTCTATTAACTCCTCGTTCTAGGATATTAACGTTTTGTCCCTGTTTCCAACGGGGGGAAAGATACAAAGAAGCAGAAGGATGATTTCAGATCATAAAACGCACCCGGTACGCGCATTCATTTGCATGACTCGGTTATTTTAAGTTTTAAAAGCCCAGCAATTCTCGAAAAGTTTAAAGCTGCACAACGGAAGAATCACAGTGGGCACAACTCTGGTACGTCTAGGTGTCTCGTAAACTTTCTCTCAATAAAACGTATCCTAGGTAAGACCCAGGCACCTAACTGTCCGGTCCTGCTTTATTGTGCTATTAGGAGCCTGGTATGATCGTAAATAGGAAAGTGGCCCGGAGTCAGGGTGCGCTTTCAAAGAGGCAGTAACGAAGCTTGACGTTCAGGAGCTCGCGAGTGACGACAGAAGGTGGATAACGCCGTCGCTCCGACAATTAGAGCACGTCCTTTAATTCTCTAATTCTTATTTTAATCAACGCGATGCCGTCTTTGTGCATCGCTGCTCCATTGTCTTTGCCACACGCCGTACCTTTGTACGCGTCTATGAATAACCTATTGTGCTGCTTAATCAGCTGTTACGTACGCACATCTCAATTACTATTCGTGCTGCATTCAAAAAGGGTCAAAAGTACGACTTTCGGCTACTTTCATTGTCAAAGCTATAACTACTGCCTAAACTTTTTCATAATCTTCAATATGTATATCTAGAGCAGATCTCGAGATTTGATGCTCATATATCTGTGCTACAGACAGAATCAGTGATCGTTAAGAAGTCTAATAAAGCAAGTCAGTTTGCTGAAATTCTTAGACGGACCGGAAGTCCTGCTGCTCCCCTTTATTTCTCAATTGTGTTTGCACAGGCTGACCCTTCGAGGACCTCCCTCTTCCTCAGGGTCCTCGAAGGTCCTCCCAGGTCCTCGAGCCAGTAAGGATACGGCACGCAGATGTTTATTTTGACGCGACCCGTGCTCCTGGGGTAAACAGTTTCTCTTGATCGTTCGAGGAAAACTTACGAGTTTAACGTTCCTTAATACTCAGCTTCCGTCACGCCCTTAGATCCTTTACATTTACCAAACATCCATATTCAGTATCATTCAAGTGGTTTAGGTATCATTCGGTCGTTCTGGCACTGACAAATCCTGTAGGACACGCGTTTCGAATTGTTAAGAACACCGCCATCTTGTTAAATCAAACCGTCACGAAAGACGGAAATACAAAAGTTCCCAGCATCCTATGCGCAACTAGCAGTACGTTTGTTCACTTTAAATTTCATGCTTGCTTTGACCCTGTAAATACCAAAGTCTTCGTACCTAACCTCCAAAAAGACAGTAGCTGTCTTATGCCAATCATCCCTTTGCCAATGCAAACCGCACAAAAGGCTTCTTCTTCCAGATGCAAGGCAAACTCTACTACAGCTCGCGTGGTCATTCTCTTCCTTTTGCTCAGGGTACGAATTACTCGGACGTTACCTGATCGTTCTCCCTTTTTACTCTTCTATAGTATCTTCTCATTCTTCTCCGTCTATCCTTCTACGTGGCTCTGGCACTAGACTAGACCGCATCACTTTTTTTTTAAGGTATCAATTCAAGACGGCGTATAATTCGATATCGATAGGGTAACCCTATCCCAGGGCACACGCAAGGTCTCATCTTGGTTAGTACGTATTTCATGCGTACCTTATATAGAAATAAAACAAAAATTATCATTCGATCGAGTCTTTCTTCTTTGTCGAGGAGAATATTCACGTAACAGATTCCTGGATGACACAAATTTTTATATGAATTAGCAGCTAAAAAAATGTTAATTCACGAACACATTGCAGTTGGAAGTATATATATCATATGTAGTAACAACTTAGTTAAAAAGTAAAGTGAACATGCTAATTTCTTTTTTATACTCTTGTAATTGTAAATACTTTCATTTTTGTCCAGTGTTCGTAAATGTGTCAGAATTATCGCGTTTGATAGCATAAATATACATATGTTACAAATTTTTTGAACACGAACAGAATATTAAAAATTCGAACATACTATTAGATTCGTTGGAACGCTTTGAATGCTACATGACAATAAGTCACAGATATATTATAAGAATAATCATTTTTTGATTCAGTGTCCAAAGTCAGAACATGTTAATCTGCATTATCTGTAAAATCAATCAAAGCAAATATTCAGCATGTACAAAACTTATATCACATGTTGAATATTTTTGCAAATTTTTCGCATAGTTCTTAAAACTTTTTCAAATAATAAAAGACATTCCGCCAGTTTACCTTACGTTACATTTTTAGCATGTTTTTGGGGTCACCGCTTGAAACAAACTTTTCTCTCTGTGAGAAGGTAACTATTAATTCCTATTAAAACGGATGTATCGGTAGAGCATAATTAGAACTTTAAAATGGTTCTTTAAAGTGGATCTGGACAGCTTTGGGTACCAGACGAACCACCAGCTGGATCGCGAAGACTCCTCCGTGGCAGGCAGTCACTCAGACAAACAGTCAGTCAGGGTAGTTCAGTGTCCATCTGGCGCGTGCGTGACCCCGCCGCATTATCCTGCATCCTGCAATGTCAAGGATCGGAGCAATTGGAGAAGCAATTCGCCTGTAGCTTCCGGGCCGAAAAGACTTAAGGAACTTAACTTGCAGGGAAGATAACCGATCCTCTTCGTGACGGGATGTTACAATAGACCACAGAGAGACAACTTTAGGCCTCGTGTAACGTTGCAAACGGGTGCATGACGTTGGACGGGAAACTTTTGAGCACCGAGTATTTCGCTTCTTTTACTTTTTCCCTTCTTCTTCTTCTCGGTAATATATTTATTAAACAGGTATTTCCGCTCTTGGTAATCATGTACCATGTAATGTCAAGGGTTGCCACCAATTGGATGATAATTCTCATGGAGAATTGTACCTCTTCTTCTGGAGAAACCAATACTTTTCGTGAAGGAATCTTATACCAAAACCACAGAGGCTTTTAGCCGGATATGGATCCAATGCACTTTACTATAGATGGACATGTATATGTATAGTGTGTATCCTTTATGGGAAGCGAGTCTGTCGATTTTCATGATATATATGTTTATGTTTTTATTTTATTCCTTTTTAGTTCGGAAACAGATTTAGAGTCCCCTCTTCATCCTGCTGCCCCACGGCAATAATTGTATGCTCGGGCGCAAGATCTCCTTGTATCGATCAACTGCAAATCCCATGGAGAGCACTCTTTGTCCTCCCCCAATGCCGATGAAGTTTCACCCTCTTTGCAAAGGGTGCCTTTACGCGCCCATCCGAAGCCCGTTGCATTTATTCCCCACCCTGCTACTGTCACACGATACACCAAGGAGGGTAGCGACCCTCCCGGAACTTAGGGAGACTCACCCCTACGTAGGGGACATTAGCCAATCGGATGGCGAGCACGCCCAGCGACCTAGCGCACCCCTTCTTATAATTAGCCAATCCGATAGCTGACATATCAGGGTAACTGTCGCACGGCTAGCGAACTTTTCGATATTATTAGCCAATCCTCTTTGCCGTACAGGAACAACCCCTCATTCTTTTGCTCCCTTATGATCAGGATCACGTGACGCTCTTTGATTCCAACGAAATTACCAGCAACTCCACTTTTCTTTCGTCTCTCTTATTCTCATATGGAATTTTATTGCTTCTCTTGGTCCTTATTCCTCTCATTTAGGCTCTTTAGGGAATTTACATGACAACGAACCGGACGTCAGACCCCTTTCATCTTCTCCTAGGAGGCCTTCGTGTTTGCGCGATTCAGGCGCACACGTATCGCGTGTTCTCATTGAAGACGCGCCCCTTTGTACTCCGTCATACTTGAACAATGTATCTTGGTGTAATTTATGGCAGGCCATGAGTGTCCGTCGCTGTTATCATCGCCATTTTCTATAATAATGGAAAAAAAAAAACGTAAATAAAAATCCATTATGCCGCTTTCAAAGTTCTTATAAATTTTTTTTACCTGTTTTCTCTTCTAAGATTTTGTCCTGTCAAATATAGACGCAGGAAACTCGCTGAGAGAACCCGATAGAAAATCAGAGAAGATGAAGAGATAGAAAAAGCGCTCAAGAGCAGCGACAAGGCTGGATGAGAAAAAAAATGTACAAATGCGAATAAGCGTCTGGGAGAGAAAGAGAGAGAGAGAGAGAGAGAACTTCTTTGAGCATTACTCGACAAAGAAACTTGCGGATGCGAAACGGTCTAATCTATCCTATAACCTATACTCGTCTTCTTCTTCTTCTTCTTCTTATACTATACACGTTATTTAGGTTATGTACGTATCGGTTTCTCTTACGTCGGCGATCCTCGCCAAGCCTGACACAAGGATAATCCGCTTACCGGCTAAAGGACCTTGTCGTCGGTGGTATTGTCCTCGAGTTTTGTGAGAAAACAGCATTTTCGTCGCTCGAGGTGGCGACAAGAAGGGGCTTAACTTATCTCCGTCACAACAGTGAACGATCCACGCCGGACGTGCTCAGTCCGGCAGTCGGTATAGAAGTAACTGAGAAGTTTTGCAGGGCAGAAAATCGCACGGCCGTTTATTCTCGTTTTACCTGACAACCTGACGTGCTGGATATGTTCACTCTGGAGGCAGGTAGACAAGCTTCTTCCCACTAGGCTTCTGTAGTGTAGATGTGGAAAATACAATAGACACTTCTAGAACTGCTGTTGTAACGACAGTAGTCAGAATTATAATGATCAATGCTAAGTATTTTGGAGGTTAAGTGCTCAGAATAAAATTGATGTTGAGTATACAGCCCGGGGGTAGACTCGGGTATTATCTAGGAAGGGTTGCCACCCCCTTACTTACTATACACTATCGTACCTTAATCCAATGAATACGTAATCTCGGTGCAAACACCCGACACGCGGCAACGTTACCGTTTTAAACGGTCGCGATATTTCACGGATTAGCCGCGAATAACTGCTTCGTGCCATACTACATAGGTTTATCGTTTTAGTTTTGAAAATTCGGTATTTCATACATTGTACTGTATATTCATATAAGTACTGTGACAGATAGTCTCAGAGTGAACTGCGATTTTATTTGTAATGAACATAGAAATATTTTCTGCGTGGATTAAATATGTCGGTTATGACGATTGTACCTTTTTTGACCATACTTGTCAAAGCTTTTAATTACTTGTGATATTGATTTATTAAATTTTTCAATTAATTCTAAAAGTATTAGTTAAAGTATTCGTAAAGGAAATTTTATAGGAAACTTTGCAATGCTTAATCGTTTAAAAATTTATTTTTCCCGATTAAAGCAGCTTCGTCCTGTTCGTGATCATTGCGTTCATTTATATGGAATAAATAAGGACGCAATTGGATCAATTTATGGCCACATACGGTACTAAGGTGACCAAAAATGGTACGTCTACCCCATGCCCAGGATATACTAGGACATATTCCGTACATGTTCAGGACACGTTCAGCAATATCGGCAATCATTTTGACATGAATTTCGTAATAATTAATAAAACATTAAGATAATCCAACTAACCAACTCGACATTTTTCGCAGTTTTAATCCTTAACTACACAGATCTGACCATAGAAAAATACTTTACAAGACGAGGTCTGTGAAACCTCAATCTGTGGAACTGGATCGTGAGGTCATTGCAAAGAATAACTCAAATATAGAGTTTTACATCGCTCTCCTCTTATTGTTAGTTTAAATGGCTTCAATGACCAAGTATCAAGTAATAATTATCTAATAGGTTTTTTTAATTCGTGGAAAATTTACGTAGAGACACGTTCGGCAGGAGGGCTAAACATAAAATTGGTGAGGTCTTTGAGACCTGTGTGTAGTTAAGGGTTAAAGTCATCAAAATTTTCGAGTTGAATTATTCTTTTAGTTTTGAGCAAATCAAATGTGCAAATGCACGTATCAAAATGTTAACATTGCAAAACTCGCACGAAATTCCGTTAAAAAAAAAATCTCTGTCAAAAACTTATTATTTACGACCCTCGTTGACATTTTACTCACATGGTTACGAGACGTCAGAAATCTCTTTAACGTGGGTCTCACAGTAAACTGTTTTTTTATGAAAATAGTAAATGAGGGTCCCTAGCGAGCGAAAAAGGCTTGTCGATGTAAATGAGCGTGGGGCAGCCGATGCAAATAACGATAAACTAATCCGATCCGCTCTATCTTTTTATTCCCTCCGTGGCGACCGACAGAAAATCGTTTGATGGATGACGAACGATTGACGGACGATTTTGTCGGATTTATAATTTTTTTTTTACTATTTTGATTATCGCTGACGTATTTTCTAAAACGAGGAACAATCGGGAATCGTTCACATTGCCATCCCGACAGGGATAGCGAAATCATGGAGCGGAAGTGCGCTCGATTTAGGTCCGATCGACTCACGGAGACGAAGTTTTCGTTCCATAGAAATCGGTGGCGGGTCACGCAGTAAATTGCGTTACGCGCAACAAAGCGTGGCGCTCGATCGGTCCTGACCGGAGCAAGAAAATCCGATCTCTCGATCACCAGAAAAAACAAGGATCCGATCTCACCCGAGTTCCGTAAATGGTTTTGCCATTAATTTCAGAAAACTTCAAAACCTTCCGAGGGACACGTGACGAGACGAGAATGAATAATCCGTACCCGGCTTAGTAAAACTAATATTATCAGTGGTATAAGAACATTTGAGTACTGATAAGGAAAAATTATTATTATTTGTGTCGTTATCATTAGTACATTTTTCATCCATTGAAAATAATCGAAGGGCTCACAGTCCTCAAAGCGTATCGAATTATCATTGCACTCAAGTCTAGGATGTCCAAAAAAAAATTTTTTTAAATTGTTCATCTAATACCTCGTTAACATTTTTCCTTAGGCAGCTTTTAGCGCGCTAAGCGTTTTATGATATTAAGAGAATCCCTTCGATCCCGCTATATTCTACTGGGATCACACAGGTTTATCCCTCGATAATCTTTAAACTTTCATGTACGTATTTTAATCCTCACGCAAAGAGCGAGAGAGAAAAAAACAGCAGTAAAATATAGTAAAAACGTAAAGGCAAGAGAGGAAATACAAATTAGCGGGATACCAGGGCCTCTCGGGACAGTTTCACAAATATTTACAGAAATATTCTGGGAGCATCTTCTCTTAATATGTATACACATAAATACACGGTTATTCAGGACTATTGCAACCACCTGAAGATGCTTCTGTCCATTTTATTTTTATTAAATCCCATGGTAGAACCATCTTCGGGTGATACAATGATTCTAAGTAATCGGGTACACGGTTATTGGGTTATTCGGCCCAACTGCACCACCGGAAATTAAAGCTCAGATTTGATTCTTAGGGGAACCCCCCGTTGAGGTGGTACAAATTGGTCCGAATAACAATGTACACATGAGATGAAGCCGCCATTAAAAAATACACTCACAACTCTCGTTCATTTTAGAAAAATACATTGGACGGACTTAGTGGAGGATCCTTCCTCATAAATTCAAAGAGCGACACCAAGGCACTGTACGATCTTTGTTAAGTACATTTGTATAAATTAATAGCAGAGAACAAAGCAAAAAAAATATTAAATTATTAGGATATAACGAGACAATGGATACATATTGCATTCGGTTATGCGACAGCGATTTGGATGCGACGACACAAGGGTCAAAGGGTCGAAAAGAATGATCTAAGAGACAAAGACACGAAGATAAGGATGACAATTACTTTCTGATCATACACCTGCAGTTAATCCAAATGTACACATAATACTTTCTCCCCAAGCACAGTCTCTCTATCTATTGTCTTAAGCAAAGAGACACCCAGGTGTCGTCCCATAAGTAGATTCCTTCGGTATACGTAGATAAGCATGTCGCAAATTCGCAATATCATATATGAAAGTGTTACGGTTAGGAAATTTTATTTAATAAACAAACGCACTGGTTTTTGCAAAAATACAATTCTTTCGTATAGGCTAAAAAAGATAAAGAACCATGCGCTCTTCTAGATACTTGGTAATTGTTATTATCCTGTCGTTAATTACGTTAGAACGATCGCGCGACGACTGTTTCCCTTATCACGAGCTTTCGGGGTCTCTCGTGCACGGCTGATTAAATAATCTTTGAGCGAAAGACGTGAATGCAATCAAAATTACGTAGGCTTAAAGCCACACAGGTTTTATCATCTCGATATCTACTCTCGTATGAGCTTCCTTAGGCCTGGTCCACCGTGTGAAAGTCGTGCACAACGGTAACAGCCTTTCTTCAATTTATGGCATGCGACAGATCGATGATTGAAGTATCAAAATCCGCCAATCAATCGTTCAGGATGTATCTAAAGATACCAGTCACGAGTGATATCAAGCAAAGGAGCCATGCGTCTCCATATCGCCACTCTCCACTTCGTCTCCACCCAGAAATCAATAGGATAAGTAGAGCGTCGAGAAGGAAGAGCGATCACGGCAAGTGTCAAGGTTATCGACTTCGCCAAATACTAATCAAGCGTCCGGATAAGAACACCAAGCTCACGGAAACCAGCACCAAGTTTCCCAGGAGACGATTGTTTCTTAAGCAGCAAAGTTCGTATCGTCCCGAGCTTCTCGTAGCAAGACAGACATTTGTGATACCTAAAAAAAAAAAGTACAACGATAAGACTAACCGAGGATGCTGTACCAACTTAATAGTAAACCAAAAAAAAAAAAAGATTTCTTACCGTTCCTCGCGTGATACGTCTACCCCGATCGTATGTAATGGCGCTTCCACGTTGGATTTAATGACCGGTGCGAAGTTACGTAATATCAATCTCAGTGCAGAACATCCCACAGTAACGTACCTGAAATTTAAAAAGAGACATTTTAATACCAATCCTAGTATCTATGTCTCGACCTTGTGATTCTACGGTTGTCGATCTATCTTCCATCCATCCATCCATCCATCCATCCATCCATCCTTTGGAATAGCCTTGGATAAGCACGGTTGGCAATCAGATCACGGTAGGAGGCTATAACGTTCCGCGTCACGCGTTACACTAATCGACCGATCGGCTAATAAATAACGAGGCACGCGAGCCACGGCATGATTCGTCATGCTGGCAAAGGGTTGCCAGCCAGATCGGCCCAGTTGGAATCGGTATGACGAATCGGTATGGGTCATGAATGCACGCCTTTGTAAAACGTGATCTCGGTTACATGTATATTCGTACATAAGCATGTTCAAGGTCAAGCTTGTAAAATGACGCACGCCTCAAATTTGAGCGGTAAATAAAAAAAATGGTAAATAAGAAAATTTTTTTAAGTCTCAAATATTCTTATCACTGGGTCAAATGGTTTCAGATCATCCAATGACAGAAGGAACCTTAGCAAAGGAGCTGCAACCTCGGTCCGTTCCAGCTCGTCCCCCCCTCTCCCAACCCTGGATTTATTCGAGCCACGCGTCACGCGATATTCTCATTCGCATTGATCGGACGTCTCATTTTTTTTTCTCACGACAGCCACGCCGTGGAGAACGAGCCGTGAAAACGTCGAGTAGTTATGCAAACTCCCTGTGTACGACTGCCGCATGGCATGTTCTCCTGTTTACGTAACAATTTAACGCGGACTTAAATATTCAACCCTTCTCGCCTAGTGGGCAAGTAATGATCGGATATTCTAGCATATTTAGACTTATATATATATATATATTTGTTTCTATGTAATCAATGTATCAATTAGTATAGTCACTAACGAGGGATTAGGTAGGCGACGGTAGGAATGGAGTGTAAAAAAAATAAAATAATATGGCCGAGCAACGGCTGCGAGATTGCGGCCTGGTCAGAGCGAATGAAGAAGGAGAATGTGAAGAGAGAGAAAGGGAAAGAGCGAAACTACCAAGAACAGCTGCCAAGCGGCTAATAATTAGTCGAATTCACTTTTATGACACTGAGAGAGAGAAAGAGAGAGAGAGCATACGTATAACGTAAAGCGTGGCGCATGTTAAAAAACGTGTAGAAGCCTAGCAAGCCTAAGCGG
>JARQSV010000435.1:280726-325861 GCA_030142285.1 Calameuta idolon
ATTTGATATAAATGCTGCCTTGTTATTTCTGTTAAGACTTTTTCGTACATTCAATAACTTTGTCTCTTTTCTAACTGCTATATAGAAACATCCTCTCCTGCACATTGGAGAAGAAAGGAAAGTCTTATTTATAGAGACTTTACTGGGCCTCTTAATGAGCGTAAAATGAGACTGGCAGCAGCTACCAACAATATCGAGTTAATGCGACATTTGCTCAGCATAGGTGTATCACCAAATAATCAGGATAGAAGAGGTCGTTCTCCACTTCATTTGGCATCCTGCAGGTATATATCTGTTATATCAAATAATAATGATAGTTTAGATGCAATTATTAAATATATTAATTTTCCTCTATCATAACTATGCACAGAGGGTACACAGAAATGGTGCGTCTATTGCTAGCATACAGAGCAGATATCAACCAGCGAGATTGTCTTGGAAACACGCCATTGCATCTGGCAGCCTGTACTAGTAAAACATCGGTCGTGACACTTCTCCTGAAGGGCGGTACTGACGTGCTCTCCTCCGATGCATTCGGATGCAATCCTTTACAGTTGGCACAATCGAAATTAAGGATGCTCCAGAACTGCAGAGGGTCTGATATGAAAAAGGTCAAGGATGAAGTGCACAGTGTTGTAGGAATGTTACTTGCATATCTACAAAAACAAAGAGATGCTCGCGATCAGGTCGAAGTTTTAAGTACATTTTGCTCCCGCCTGTCACTCTCAAACACTTCTGACGAAGTTCAGGATGACGTCAGAGATTTATTGGCCAACATAAACTCTCTCAGTCTGACGAATTAGATTACTCACATTATTTTAATTCAAATTCCCTATTTTTCTTTGTCCTTTTAGTATCATTTGGTTAATTCTGGTACTCCTGAATAATAGGTTTTGGGAAAAGTTAATTTCAGTTCTCAAGCATCATAATTATTTGTTATAAATAAATATTATTCGCGAGATTAACAGACTCCATAAAACTTGCTCACTAACTACTTACTCACGATTTTTATAAAAATGATGCATAGTTGCAAAAATCATACATTGCAATGGTTGTCTTGTGGTTAGCATATTTCAAAAAGTTGGATTAAACCTCGTAAAAAAGTTATTGTATACATTGTAAGAAACATGTCCAGATAATTAGAATCAATTATTCTATTTACAATATTAAATCAGTAAATCTTATATATGTCCATAGATGGTATACAAGAATAAAATAGAATTTGCAGTTATACCAGTATAGTAAACACATATGTAACAATGCGATCAAAATGACTCCTTAAACTTTTAACTCATCTTGAACAATTTGTATTAAGAATTTTTTTGTTATACGAAAGCGAAAAGAGGAAATAAGTATGATAAATTAACGTTCGATATTGAAGAGAGCCTAAAATTTTGCATTGATACGCGATGCGCATCGAAAATTCAACGTTTTCTGTATGTTGACCATTATATGTATAACTGGAAATATTAAGATGTATTTTTATTTTTATGAAATTATATCCTCCCTATTATTGTACACATTACTCACGGTACTTTTACTCAAATGTTAAAAACAATTTAACTACATCTCCACGAGTCTTTTACTCATTCTCGGGTCGTATGTCATTGTCAAAAGCTGTAGATACCCCATGTAATAATAATATCAAGAGACTCGGACAAGTCTCTTACATTTTCTTATACATATTGGTCTTGTGTTAATAGTAAGCGTAAATATTATATACAATATTATATGTATACATAAATTAGATTTCGGTGAATAAAAATAATACATTATCTTATATTCTTGTAAATACCTACTGTTTTTCCCAGTCAAGAAGTATGTGGGCTCAATATTCACATGATTATTGTGAACAACACTATAGGAATTAGTAACTGGAAAATATAATAATAGAACTGTCGAAAGTGTGTAATAAAAACGAATTTTTATTTCCACAATATTTTGCAATATTCGCAATAACATGAGCTTAATATTTTTCATAGATCTCTCTTGTAAATAGAATCTTCATTTAAAAGAAAAACAATCACTATTATAAACATATGAAATAACAATCGCGCGTCTGCCATGGTTTCTGGAACAAGTATTAATAAATGAACCGACATTCGGCAGAAGTCTAAATATTTTTTGTCGCATTAGAAAATTCATGGAATTTCGTGCCTTGACAAAATACTATAATTAGTCAAATATTTAACAGGAATTCTCTAAAAGCTCAAGAAATCATGCTAGCCTATTATAAACTGCTACCCAAATACTGCCTCTGGCTTATTATCTTGGCACCAACGTTATAATACTTGGATATGCCTTTAATATTTAAATTATTTTGTATATATTTTCTAGAATAATCCAACATATAGTGTCCGTACGAAGATAATCGAATGAGCGTGAAAAAAAGGAGGCTCTATATGTGTGGGCAGAGTATATTTTTTAAATATAATTTCGTTGTGTAATCATCATTAATACAACGAACAGTGACTGATGGAAGAAAATGGAAAGAAAATAGAAGGGAATGAAATTCTCCTTCCAAGATACTCGTTAAACTATCGGCTCCACACGTGGAGCCCCTTTTTATTTAAATCTATTTCTTCTTCTATTTAACGATTAGACACAGAGGATGGGACAATTACGTCGTAACAAGTTGCCGAGCTGAACCAAAAATGTTACCAAAATAGTGCTCTCTCTCTCTCTTTCTAATTCTTATTGATAACTAATGACTTGTTGAAATGGCAATATTTGATATGTGCGACGTGAGATAACGAAATAGAATAGTATTATGATTTATTTGTTGATCGTGGGTAGAAGTATTAATAAAGTGAAATTATAGAAGTTCAGTCGGCATAACTCAATATGAAATAACGACTTACCGCGTAACTACGCGTTTACTCATCTTTTCTAAGTATCAATAGAATAACTTATAGTCGGTCCATGAGTTTGATGTGTTTTTTTGACACGTCGAAACCAATAACGTCTCTATGAAGGTACACGTGTCACAACATAAAATGTTTTTTACAAAGTGTACACATACATGGTTTTGCATTAAATATATTTTATTGTTCTGTTTCAGCATATATTTAAGTTATTCTATGGAAAACCGTGTATGATTTGTTAAGAATTGCATTGCTTACGAAGTGCAAAAAAACACATCGAACTCGTAGATCGACTATATGTTAGTCGCCAGACACTATAGTTGAAATTTGGACGAAAATCTTACAAGCTTAAAATCTAGTCAGTAATGTTTCATTTCTTGCTCTTTAATTCGTTTAATAGAAATAATTTTAACAGAGGAATGTTTGAAACAGTATGCTCAAATGCGGATGCCCATATGACCAAAGATAAATTTAATAATTTTGTCTTGTCGTTGGGCATCATTTTATTTAAAATGGATTATTAAACATTTCTATAATTATATATAAGTAGGATGATAATAAACTCACTTCCCATTTTGATAAGTAGAAAAGTTATGATCATAAGCATTTGGAATGGATCAATGAAATAATTAAAATAAATCCTATGATATTTTACAAACATTCATTAGGTTTCATTTATCTGAAGATTTGGTAACTTATGAAAAATTATGTTTGAAAATAGAAAGTGACTTTATAATCAGACCGCATTGAATCCACTTTATTTTATTCATGGCCGATAAAGTGAATTCTGAGTGATTCTTTGATCCGATGACTCTAGCCACTTCTAACTGAATTTTTACTATTAATTGTTAGGTCCCTGACACGATTTATGACTTAAGGGATCCTATAAATTCTAAAGACAATCATATTGCGTATTTTTCTCGATGATTGCTTTCACTTTTTTGATTCAAGTACCTGGGTCTTTGACTCACTGAAGTTATTCAATGATCATATCACGGAGTCATGACTGTTGCCAGAGACGGAAATACTTCAGCCTGAAGAGGTCCATAATCCACTTCCTCTCCATCCACTGTTAAATGACCTATAGGGCCATTAACTTCCGGTTCTATACGAAAAGCTTGTACTGGAATCATTTCCACTCCGGAGCATGCTAGATGAGTCCCATTACTTAGACCCAGTAGAAACTGATAAATAAACAAAGAACCATATAATCTTATGGGTTATATTTGAGATAGTTACTAATCGATTTTTTATCTTACTTGGAGCAAATTCGCTCTGGTGATACCCGCTCTTACAATAAGTAACCAGATGACACCGTCAGCTAATCTAGCACGTGGTGCAAAAAAGCAATCTTGCGCCAAGTGCGTTTGGTAAGCAGCATGCACCATTACAAAGTTCCCTAGAATTAAATAAATGACCATCTTTTAATTTTTAATATTTTCTCATACCATACTATGGAAGATCATAGGTCACCTTTAATTTGAGTCCATGTACTTGGAAGCTGAGCCGTCAGAGCCGGCGTCTTGCCTGGAGGACCGTAAACGATTCGATTGTCCCTATTTTCAGCACCTACGTTTAGTGATAAGTGTTTTTAAAAACATGCGTGTTGAAAATTAATTAAATTTCGTCCTCGAATTTTTAGATACACACATTGTCCGCTGCCATCGGATTCATTAACGCTATGATAACTTGACATTGCGCCGGCGCTAAAGTAGGTCGACTTTCTAGAAGTTGCAGAATAGAAGCTGTCCAGTCTATGCCTACTTTGCTTTTCGGTTTCCAAAGAAAGACTTTCGGTTATCACTTCACCTTCATCATCGAAATCATTGGATGTACTCTCTGCGCCATTAGAATTACTGTCTAATGCATCATGGTAACTCCTGGACTCCCTAACACTCCCATATCTGAGGATACTTATAATATCATTATAGATTCTAGATTATCTAAACGTTTCTATAAATATCTTTCGCATTATAACCGACAAATAAGTAGCTTACCGATCTAACTCATCGCCGTAACTCCTAGAGTGTGAAATCTTTCCATCGTCTATATGATCCTGTTCATAAAGGCTCCCATTGCTCTCAGACAGGGGTAATTTTTCACAGGGGAGATACGACACTTTGCCTCTGTAGGTACGTAGCCCAATAAGACGTGCTACGCTCCATACTGTAAATCTCTGACCACCAATGACACGAAGACGTTCGCTCTCTATATCAATATCAGCCAAAAAACCCCAGCCAACACAGAGAAATGAAAACATTATTTGACTTCTTGTTTCTATACGTATTAAGTCTATTGGTGTTTTTTTGCTTTTGACAACTGACAGAGCACTGATTAGCATGGGATTAGAATCGTATGGCTCCCTAAAAGACAATTATGATTGGTACAATTTCATTTATTATAAATCAAAGGACTTACTGTTTAGCATGTGCTATTGACTTTGCTAAGCCATTCCCAGATCCGCAGGGTATTACACCCAGGGGTAACTCTTTGACTGCTTTCTCCCAATCAGGCCTCTCGAAAATTCCATTGACAACCTCGAAGAGAATGCCATCTCCGCCAACAGTAAGTATACCACTCCATTGATATATATCTTTCGTGCGAACAAATTCACGAGCATAATTTGGATATTTTGTGATATGAATATCATAATGCCGTTCGGCCTCAGAAAGTATTGCATGGATTCTTCGTTGAAAAGTCTCTCTTCCTCGTCCAGGTCCAGATTTTGGATTTAGAAGTACTAGCAACTTTCTTTGCTCACCAGGGCAAGCTAAACCAAAAACATAACATTTATTAGAATTTGTGTCGTACACCGAATTATAAATTTTCTAATATCGAACTCGAAACTAGATTCCTACTCTCTTAATTGATAAAATATTTTTCAATACAGATATTATAGAATGATGCTTTAGTTAGATAATAGTAGTTGATAGTACTGGACGTTATTGTTCTGATGAAACTAAATTGTTTGATCATTGAAAACTATATTTCTGTGCCAAGAGTTATTTAACACTAAACATACCACCGATGGGTCATTTGACTCTTTTAAAGTCAAAAATACGTTTATAAAAATTTGTCAGTAGGTTTAGTGTTAAAATGGTCATTATGAAAATTTGACTATGAAATTTATTTCGATTACAACAATTGATCTGTGTTGAGATCAGGAATTTAATTCAGTTCAGTTAGCGATAACCTTCTTTAATATCAAATACTACAAAAGAAACAGTGATAAAAATAGAATAAGAAGTGGGTATGTTTTGTTTCTTTGTATGGGTCCATAGTCCTAAGTAAGCTGTATAATCAAAAAGAAATCTACTAGAGCTAGATATGTATCATAAATTGAAATCTGTCCTGATCATTTTTATCATAATACCATTAAATTGCAAATAAGAACTGGATGCTCATTTCATATTAAAAAATACGAAAGAATCGTAAGAGTAACTTTTATCAAGCACACAATCCGCTAATGACTCTTGCATCAATAATACGTTTGTATTAATTACAGAAGATCTTTAGCCTTGAGTTTCCAATTTGAAAATAGAAAGACAACAAAATAACGCACAAGAAGCTTTTGGATTGGTTGCTTCCCTAACAGCCAAAAGCGCCGTATTCCAATATAACGCCAGCACAATAGCAGTATACTTTCCATGATACTGTTTTATTGGCAATGTGCTAAGATAAGTTGGGATAAGTCGTTTTTGGTTTTCGGGCTTCATAGTTATCTTGAGAATGTAGATTCAAGTCGTTAAAGTCAATTGGCTTTGTTTATCTTAAGTTAAAAATATAGATAAGAATTGACTAATTGATAACACATTTCTTAATATTTATAACCCGGCGAATGAGTTATTTTCAAGGGACGATCCGGAAAAAAAATGTGAGGCGTCTGAGCCGGAATTCGAAACCGGGACAACCTTTTGATTACCGGTCGACTGCTCTGACCATTGAGCTGCGCCACCCACTTGCCACATCTTCCCCGAATCGTCCTTACTAAGAAAAATTCATTTTCGTTACAATTACTTATCCATAGTCTTCTATTATAAATCAAGTACAAATAACAAGGAGACAAGACACTGCAAAGAACATAGATCACGTTAAAGCAAATCAAATAGACTTTGTACACCTTGTGGTTTGTCTCATGTACGGATAACGATATTTCCATTACGCAGGAGAATTTCACTTTCATTTAATTCCTGCTTCGCAGCGAAAGTTGCGCTTCCGTGTCGACCTGTTTTTAGTTTCCTTTAAGTAAGTAGTAGGACAGGTAATAACATACCCTATGTTCATATTCTACATATTTACACATAACATGCAATGATCCAATAGGAAATATTGAAAAGCGCGTTACCTATTTCTATTCGCCTTCTACAGGTTGAGCTGTAGCTACACAATAGATATATGTATCTATAGCTACTTATAAACTGAGTACGTTGCGACATTTAAGTTTCACGTGGATTTCATGGCCATCTGACATCGACAGATAGCATTTAATAAAAACACTCAGAGCGAACGTTTATATGGTATAAATAGCTCAGTAAACCAATTATGTATATAATCTGCTTAGCACGTCATTGTTAGACACGTACGGATTGATAAGTTTCTACTTAGTATACAATAAATATAAGCTCTTGATGGTTACGATTTTTTATCGTGATATTTTTTTAAAAAAACGTTGTACGGTAAGTTACGGCTGCTACTATGCAGAACGTTACTATGTCTTAGTACGTTAAGAAATATGTTTGCACATGGCTAAAGGACAAATGTGCGAGTCAATTTTGCAAGACAAAGTACAGCATAATGATTATGCTCGGGCAAAAACAGAGAACGTCAAGATGCTAGTAATTTATTTTCCATTTCAAGAATTTCACGTCGCGCGTGTAGGCTGTTTAAAAGGCACTAAAAAATGAGCAAACACTTTAACTAATTCCATCGGATCCTTGATCTACGACGAACGTATTAATGACGCACATTAATTCCTTTTTTACATATTCCAGCAGAATTTCAATTTAAAGAAAAGTATCGCTGAGTAGGATCTTACAAAGAAGCTGACACAAGTCGAATTTTTTTCTCTAGCAAAGTTCATACTTTCAGCATTGTACGACGCAAAGGAGTATTATTTTCTACGGGACTGAATTAAGAAAATTATATAGGAAAACGCAATGAGAGAAACTATGCTATAATACGCTAGTGGGAGGTACATACATATATGTTGAGGCAGATCAGGGATTGTTAAGTTAGCATCATGTAATCGCGCAATAGTAGATTATAATTCCTCATGTAATGTCAACTGCTGGTTGTTATGTCAGTGACATCTTGCAGTTCTGTTAAGCAGGCCCTGTTCTCATATCGTATCTATACATGGGTCGCAACTTTGAAGTATCACGGTCAAGTATAGCTAAGTATCAAAGAGTTCGTAGGTCGCTATAACGTTACGTAACAGGAATTTAAAATCTTTCTTGCTGTAAAATTAATATGTGATTCTTCCGAACTTAACTGCGATTAACTCATTAAGTTTGGTTGCCCGGTTACTTTGTTTTTGAACGGTAGGCTCACGACTACGCATTTCTCGGAGACCCATTCTAAAAAAACAATTTATTGTTTAAACTCGGTTTAAATGTACGATTAGCGAAATTTAATCGAGTTTAAACAGTAAACCATGTTTATGAAATCAAGGTTTATTCATCTATTTTGTATAGCGTAAATTGTACCCGTAAGGATATTATTGTACATACTATAGTATTGTATCTATAATTATGATATAGTCCGTTCCAAGTAGTGTCAGAATCTTTTTACCGTTGTGGGTACAATTAGCTCACCTGGTCTGTCGTCATCCAACGAAAACCAGTTTTAATTTCTTAGGAAACAAGTACCTCGTTTATGTATGCTCATATATAATGTAATGATTATGCAGCTTTAGCGCACATAATTATATTTCATTAAGAGATATTATATTTGAATACAATTTTATTATTTCACTATGTTTCCTCAATCCCATTCAAAAGCATCATTAGTAAGGAATTATGAGAATAGCAATTGAAGATTAGAATATAATACTGTCATCAATAACCCATTAAGAATCATACAGTAAACAGATATGTGGTTTCAGATAAAATACAGTGTATGAAAATGAACGCGTTGTAATTATTATTACCAATTGTATATTAATTATAGCAGATTAAACTATAAGGCTTATGACTTACCATTTAGTAATGATTCTAAATTACCATGAGTGGGGCTCATTAGCATCTTTGGCACAGGTACTCTGGCAACTAGACATTTTATTGCCAATCTCCATCTACTTGCTTCCCTCAAGTTATCCTCATACTTATCAAAGCTTCGAAAACGTAATGTAATTGTCGTTCTTTCGCGTCTTCTTGCACCTTTCACTCGTGCTTTCTTTAAAATGTATGCATAAATATAAAGGTATGCTGAAGTATCATATTCATCGTACGGCAGGAAATTCTCTGTCGATTCAACAACTCTCAGTTGTATCTTGGAAGCTCCAGGACGACAGGCACAACTATCAGCACTACGCTTTTTTGAGCACATACATCGACAGCCTATTATGTCGTTCAAGGCTATTGTCTCAGTCTTGGTGGAACCATTGTTCTCCTTTTGCAAACTTAAACCTTTTTCAGTAAGTTTTACACGATAGAATGTGTTTTTCTTTGATGTTATGTAAAATGTTTCTTCAAGTACAGTGCTTGAGCAAATTTGTCCATCTCCTGCCATACTGATAATATCTAACAACAATATCATTAAATTATTAAATACTGCATGCTAAATATATACATATATATTCATAAAGAGACAGGATTTCATTAATGAATTTCAATAACAGTTATTGCCTAACTTGATCACCAATGCAGAACATTAATAGTTGCATGTCTTGCATACACATACTTAACAAACTTTAGTGCTCAATTGACAAACTGTCATGCCACAATTTATAATGGTCATAATGTGTACTTGAAGCAAATAGTATACATATAATAAACTCTAATGGGAATAGGCACTTTATACACTCAGCTATACCTTTTGAACAATATAGGTACATACCTGATACAGGCGAATTTTAATCAACAGATAGATTATAACCGATTGGCTTTCCTATATTGACTCGTAGGATAAAGGCAACTGAAACAATTTGCGTTCAAAATTTATATGACTTTCAAACTATTGACATCATTCATTTTTCTTGAGTATCATAAAAATTAAAGAGTGCTGGATTATCACGTTATGACACACCTAATCTGTAAGATAATAAGTAGTCTATAATAAAGACACACGAAACAATAAATTATTTTTGTTTATACTTATTCAAAGGTCGATTTATAGAAAATGTTCATTTTAGAAATATCTTCGTACTCAATTTCAATTGATCTTCTCACAACTAATTCGCTTTTTCCAAAACTCATATATCAATCATGTTTTATATCCTATTATTTGTATCTCACGATTTTTTCATACATATTTGTAGAAATAACTTAAGGACGTAAGTACAAATCTCACTATGTTATCTTACGGAATTGAACACAAGTTCCACACCTGATCGCGGCAAAGCAGTCACTGGACTTGGAAATGCTTGTAACGCACTCTTCTTTCTTTGATTAAACACTACTCTGCACTACTCTTCAACCTACCACTTCTTCCGTTTAGCACTTTCATAAGTCAATCGTGCTATCCGCTCCATTCCAGCAAATTTTGGTACATCAAAATTGAGAAGTGCTGCCATCTTTAAGAAAAGAATTAATGGTAATAATATTGTGATCAAATTTTCACTATCAATGTACAATTTATTTCTGCGAAAAAAGTAATTAAACTATAAGGAAATTAAAATAGAAAAAAGTGATGATGACGATAGTGATGAATATTATACACTTTTATCATTTTGTGTTTTTCTTGATTTACCGACAGCTGGTATAACCGCTTAGGATCGAAATAAACAGCTGCTGCACCCTATACGGTTTCCGTTTCAATAGTAACGCTGAACATCTCAAGATAGAGGTTTCTTTCCCGAGGTGTCAAAAATGGTGAGTGGTTGGACATATTTTGGTTTGCTTCAGAAATCCGATAACATCCACTATACGGGCGAATTATTGAGACAGTGTGGTTGATAAGCTTGAAGCTATTATTGTCCTTTAAATTAATCCTATTGAATTTTATTTTCAGGGTATAGACATTAATCATAAACACGATCGCAAAGTCCGGCGTACGGAGCCCAAGTCACAGGATGTCTACCTGCGACTCCTCGTCAAGGTATCTATTTCCTTCTGTTCTTATTTTTAAAAATCAATCGATTCTCTTATGTATTTAGAATTTCAATTGCATTTATTAATATTACTTCTGTTAATATACACGTCTTCTATGAATTAACGTTTTATAGGTTATGATCTTGTTTGTGTAGCAGGAGGGACACGTGTAGTAACATAGCTCCTTTGTGTTAATATAATTTGATATCTATAAGCGAACCGCACTCTGTGTCAGTCTGATATAGACTGGTTCAATTTGAATGTTCGCAAGAGTAAATTCAAGTCAGCTTTCCTATTCCGGCTTTCAGCATTAGTTGAAAATCGTTTATACTAGCTGATACAGTTTTTATATTCAAGAGTTAGCAGTATTTAATTATATTCTTAATATTAAATATATTTTGTTACATTAATTAAAAATTTAATAATTTTTCTTCATAGCTGTACCGGTTCCTGGCTCGTCGTACAAATAGCAAATTTAACAAGATCATTCTGAAACGTCTGTTTATGAGCAAAATCAACCGCCCACCAATTTCCTTGGCACGTGTTGTCAGATTTATGAAGAAACCTGGACGTGAAAATAATATCGCAGTCATTGTAGGTACAGTGACAGATGATGCTAGAATCTTTGAAGTTCCAAAATTGACGGTAAGTTACTTGATACATATTCTCATTAGACTTTGAATTATAAATAAGCTTATTTCGTCAATGCCTTCTTAGATATGCGCTTTGCGTATCACCGAGAAGGCAAGAGGTCGCATCCTGAAGGCAGGTGGTGAGATTATCACTTTCGATCAATTGGCTTTGCGTGCTCCTACTGGAAAACGCACTGTTTTGATGCAAGGGCGTCGCAACGCTCGTGAGGCTGTCAAACACTTTGGACCAGCTCCAGGTGTTCCACATTCTCACACAAAACCTCTTGTGCGATCAAAGGGTCGTAAGTTCGAAAGGGCCAGAGGTCGCAGGCGTAGCTGTGGCTACAAGAAGTAAAGAACTTCTATCTACCATCATTTATTGTACCATTGATTGTATAATGGAAAATAAATTATGGTATCTTTACAAAAATTAATTCACACATTTCCATTCATTTTCCTGTAATGGGTTTATCACTTAATAAAAAAATGTCAAGTAAACTTTTTTTACTCAATTTTATTCAATTAATTTATAGCTATGGGAGCTTTGACAATAGCTTTTTTAATATTATAAAACATAGTAAAACTTGTTATTGACTTACTTCATTATTTTGCTCTATCTTATTACATTATAATCAAACATATAAAAAAAAAAACATTTAATTTTGCTTGGTTTTAGCCTTAAAATTTTCTGATATTAGTGGAGTTACGACAATTTCTATTATAAAAAAACTTATTTCTATGATAACTTACCGCGAATTTACCGAGTTTCCAAATTCTACGAAGGCATATTAAAGTAATAAAAAAATGGTTAATCTGCTAACACAATTCTAAAATGCTAGTGTGAATATATGACCACTCACATTAACTGCTTCACCATTTTCGTTTACAACATCTTCTACTTCAAGTTCCTCTAGTTTCTCATCATCATCCGACTGTACGTCATCCACGATTCCAACTATTGGAAAATACAAGATTGATTCTTCAATGGCCTTTTCTGGAGACTCACTAACATGATATGGACCAATACCAGCAAACGTTAGGAAAACTTCGGAACTTATTTTTTTTACAACACAGACAAATGTCTCATACCTAAAACAGGTATATAATCTCATTGTTAGAAAACTGGGACAAGCTAATTATAACTGACCCAGTTTTTTCTGTAGAGTATTCCTCAAATTCTTCGATAGACGATGCTATTTTTTTCGCATCCGGTGGTTTGTCTCGTTCGAAAACACCAAAATTTACCAATTCGCTGCTATACATTTCTATTATTATCTTTAAATCGTTTTTCTTTGTGGAATCATATTTAAATACAATTATAGGGCATTTATCAGCTTTATCCTCATACTGAAATTTTGATAAAGCCATTATGAAAACAATTTTTTATATATTTATTTATATAAATTGATATTTACTGGATATGTGGTGTCAATATATTTGCGAAATATTTTTTTAAACACTATGGCTTTGTTTCTTGGATTTGGTGGTGCCCATATCACTGGAAATATTAAATTATCTTTTCCACTAGGTATAAATGCCGGATGATGTCGTTCGGCGTAGCTTGAAGCCAAAAAATAATCGTATTTAAAATCTTTTAACCATTTATGTAGTAAAAGTACAAATAGATTTACCATCCTTCGGCAAATGTCTGGCCAAGTTGTGGCAAAATAGGTTCACCAAATAATAGATTCAGCAAATATTTCTCCACGTCCATCTCTTTCTTTTTGTCATTGATTTTCAATCTCATGCACATACATTTTCCATCCAAAAGTAATTGTTTAGCTTCCTCAGTCAACACGTAGTCCGACTGTATGCATAGAGGAAAAAAAGAGAAAGCCACTTAAATATTTTACATTTGAAAAGAATATTTTCGTACCTCGTCACATAATGCCATAAGAATGTCATCATCCAGTCTTTTTCGAAATTCTTCCTCTACGGTGTAATTGCCTGGCAAAAGTTCCTCAATAAGTTCCATGTATGGTGGACTTGATTTTTTGTCTCTTCGGTGTCCTTCTTCATCTTTGAATACCCATGGATAAATTATAAGACATGTCTCCAAGCATAATGAATTTACCAAATGTAACATTTCTGCTTCATACTTAGCTTTAGCCTCAGCTTCTACATGTTTGAATAATACTTGTTATATTAAATTAATCAAATACTTTCTAATTATTGTATGCATTTTTAACCTTTCTGTGCTTTCTTGGCTGCTTCCTTAGCTAGTCTAGTTTCTTCTAGAATTTGCAAACGTTTCTCTTCCTCTGGACTTCTTTCAGATACAGGTAATGAGAATCTAAGTGATCAATCATCTATGATGGCGAAATATCTTTGATTATAATTAGTATAACAAGTAACAAGTAAATATACTCAGGTTCCCCTCCATCAGCTATTCTTTGGAGTTCCTTAGTGATCATCTTTTGCAGTTCTGGACAATTAGCACCAAACATGAGGTTTACCATGCGACCCTCCTATAGACGATATTGCAATATATATTATGCCATTTTGAATTATAACTTAAAATATGAAGGAATGATATACCTACATGAATAAACATCCAAGTAGGCTCACTTTTACCTCTAAATCGCGCCAAATCGCTGATTTCATCACATTTAGCCTAAGAATGTCACATAAACCTTTCACATCAGGCACTATAATTAATTTTTAAACAATTATAATGATCATACATGCTTCCTATAAATGAGGATCATCCATTTCAATAAACGATTTATATATAAAAATTTTTAACTATTGAAATCGCTTACTTGAGTACTCAGAAAGATAGGAATAAATTAATTCCAAAGATATTTAAAAAAGAACTCAAGAGGTACCGACAAGTTATTGCATGTCTGTCTAACAATAGTAAAAGAAATATAATTACAATAGCATAAGTAAGTGTATCTCCACCGATTTCCATTTTTATTTTCTTCAATATGCTCACCATACCGGTACAAGGACCACTCCAATCCGAGAACACATCAACAACTGTTTGGTTTCCAAAGAGTTATAATTTAATGAACAGTATTATATACGTATGTATATTTATTATCAATAATATAACATAACTTGCCTACTAGACCTTTTCTCTCCAAGATTTTAGCCCATTCTTCATCATTAGATACTTCAGTCTGTAGAGCAGCTGGGACGTTTTTCTTAGCCATTTTTCTCACGGCATTAATGCCACCCTAAAATCATAAGCAATATATAATAAAGATACAAATTTATTATGGTATTATAAATAAGTATTAAAAATTATCAAGATAAAGATAAAGTCTACAAATTATTTGTTAAAGGTAACTTTTATCCTCGTACCCTCCTGCGGCCAAGCATTCTCGCGTATTATCAATAGATCCTATTTTTATTTAAATTTTCAAAGACTAAAAGACTTTTCTAGCTTCTATCTCGACTTCTCAGGACGGACTGCATCGCGTCTCTAATATCCTGGCTAAACCTACATTGTAATAATAATATCTTCAACTTAAAAGTGTGCACGGGGACGTCGGTGACATCGAGAGCACGCGAAGTCTTATAGATAAACATTAGCAAACTCAGACACGAATACGAAGATGGATAATTATAGTGGATGAGGATGCGGGGTTAGCGGAGAAACCTGACTATTAGCAAGGAAGCGGTCTTCTAATAATGGTATAATGGCTCTGACGATAAAGACATGCCAAAAAGGAATTAAGAAAATATAAACAGAAATATCATTTATTAACATTAAACTCCACTCTCGATTAGACACAATAAATATAAATGAAGAAAAATGTAAGCGTGCTTTGAAGTATATCAAGTAAAATCGATTTCATTTCTGTATACTATAATATAAAATAATATGTATATAAATATATATACTGCAGCGCTGAAAATCCTTGAAAATTCCTAAGTGTCCCTTGGAATGGTGCAATGCGTGAAGGATATAATAATTATGTATATTATTTGACCTACCAGAATATCCATTTTCGAGAATTAGTATATAATTCCCCTATTGCAGGTTAATTATTCAAGATGATTTAATGATAAGGATTACAATTAAATCCAAGAGAGAGAGTATGGCTGCTCCGTTCAGGACGAGAAACAGGCGAGTACAGAAAGCAGGGTAGCTCTTTAGTGATATCAATATATAGATAAAGATATATAGATATAGAGCCTCATACACAGGAAATTCTTAATAAAACAGCATTGCGTCAATATTTGTCGCCGTTTAGAATCCCTATGCTTTTTTCGATTTATTACAAGAGTGACAAGTGTTCTTGATTTAAGTTGATTATCATATAAAGCATCACATGTCTGGTTTGAATTATTTAAAGACTATTTGGTTCGTGGTGTCAAGAGTTGAAAATGCTGTGCGAGAATAATTTATTTTCTCTCGAAAAGGAACAGTATATATAAATATGTATATTTGGAGGCTAGTATATACTATAGGAAATAATTTCGTCATATTATGAATTGCTGTACAGATTTATTATGAATACGTTTATGCCAGTGGAAATTATTACAAGTAATGATTATTGCGTGACCTCTTAATAGAGGCAATCCATCGTCAAAATAGTTGATAATTAATCGCAAACTTTAGTCTTGTATCTCCGTGATTTATTTATATTGGTAAGGAAACCAAGATGGAGAATCTGTCGTATTGTTTTACTGGCTGATGACGATTCATCTTGACAATAGGAAAATCTATTTATTTGTAATATATTGGGTTTAGTCATAAATAAGTTGCATTGCAGGTAAATAAGTATTATTTTAAAACTCAGCTTATCTATGACTCAATCCGATATATAGATATAAAGGTACCCTTGGATTTACAAAACACCTTTATTTCTATCGAAGGGCCATACTTACTATATAAGTAGTATTAATTGATTCTTTGGATTTTCTTCAAGGATTTGGAAATCTTACAGTTGGAATGGTGAGAAATATCCGTAGTCACGTAAAGAAGGAAATATATGTACTCGTTGCCTGGGATACCTGTAGCAATTTGGAGAATACAATAGATTATAGAGTAAAGAATAAGTAACTTTGATAACATTTTATCTTTGTTATTCTTTCCTGGATAAATTTCCTGATAAATTTTAATAACTAATATTGAATTTAATTTAAACGCATCAATGTAGCTAGGTAGAGTGTATATATATATAAAAAAAACACACACACACTTATTGGTGTTATTAGTTTGCATAATGTATTTGCATTAGCCGGGTAGTGGCTGAGACGAAAAGTGAGACAACGCTGTGAATATTACAACAATGTTATGGAATAATAAAATACTGAAAGTATTTTACGACATTGTATATATAGAAAATAAAGGATTTCATTTATACTTATTTAATTAGTATACAGACTCTTATCATCTGCCATAATCGAAATGAGCTCTGCTGGTAAACAAGTATCTTAGTGGCGATAACGCCACGATATCGTAACAATAGAAGCTATATCATTGACCTTTTGTAGTATTTTATTTACTATGTTGTTTGGTGTAAATAGAGTATAAGTGTTAACCACATAAAGGTGCACTAAAATTTAGTAACTGATTGTGATGTCAATGAGTGTTTACCAGTCATCAGCTGTAAAATGACAGATAGAATAAAAATGGCTGAAAATGGGTTGGGATCTGATGCTGGATCAGTGGAAAATCTTGCTACCGAGGCGATTAACTTAGATATTGAAGAGGTACTTGGAAATAGTTCGATCTTATTGTGTGTGTGTGCAAAAATTTGAATATTATTCATGATTTTTGAATGTTTCTTGTTTTTCAGGTTATAGTCCTCCCCCTTTTTGATGAACAATACTTGCTATTGCTTTTGTTTATTTCATTTTATATTATTACATCGCGTTAATAATAGGTCTAAATATACTAAATGCATAATTGTAACTTATGGTACTAAAATTGACCATCTAAATTAAATTCAAATTTTGAAATTATTATAACATATTAACAAAAAATAATTCTTAAATGCCTCATTAAATTTTTAATGTTTATAGCTTGATGATGCAGAGTATGCAATACCAGCTGTGGAGGAATTACCCTCCTTAGAAAGTATCTTGACCGAACCGGATTGTGGTTCACTCTCAGGAACAGAAGATGATTTGGCTTCAACATCTATAGAAAAATTAGGAGGCAGTGAAACTGCTAGTGTTGGCAGTCTCCTGTCTTTGAACTCTTTAAGCAAATCTCTAAGACCTCCACAGCCACCATCATCTGGAGCAATTTTACGACACATCATCCTCAGAGGAATATCTTCTCAGATAGTATCTGCTAGTGTAAATATCAGAGAAATATGAATAAATAGTTAGGCTATAATTATTTCAATTTCACATTACAGTAAATAAACGTTTTGCAGGAACGAGTTAATGCTGGCTTGGCTAGTGCTGTTGCCGCTGGTGGCAATATGTTAGTTATAGGTACAAGTCATGGACTGGTCTTAGGCTTTGATTCATCTCAAACTTTAAGATGGTGTGATCAAGAAGCAAGACATCAAGGTTCAGTGTCTGCATTAGGATTCAATCATGATGGTAGCAGACTCCTTGCAGGTTTTGCGAGGGGACATATTTTAATGATAGATAGTGCTAACGGAAAGGTTCTAAGAACATTGACAGAGGTCCATCCACCTGGCACTGCTGTATTACATGTTAAAGTAAGAATGACCGCCACTTCAATACAATTTATAAAAAGAATATCAGTTATAATAAACTTTTTAGTTCACAGACTCACCAAAACTAGCTCTGTGCAGTGATAGTGGCGGTTCTGTATTCGAATTAAGTTTCACACGAGTAATGGGAGTTCGTGGTTGCGACAGCAAGTGTCTTTTTAGTGGATCCAGAGGAGAAGTATGCACCTTAGAACCATTACTGTTAAATCGCTTACCTATGCATCCCCTAAAAAATTATACATTGGTAGCCATGGCCACGCTGTCAAAGGTCTGTCTTTACCTTTGCTATATTTAGTACCTGAATAGATTTTAGTGAAAAAGAAAAAACTAATTTCTTACACTATTTGAAGGTGATAGTTGTGTGCATAAGGCCACGAATGCGAGTGGTGTTAACACATGCATTAAGTGGTCCATCAGTTTCACCACCTCAAGTATCCTGGCAACTTGTTGTTATACAAGCTGCTGATGCTTCTCGCGTAGTCGATCCTGTTTTGGCACTTGCCAGAGATAATATTGTGCATTTTTACCAGGTAATTCTAAGTCTATAGTGTTATTACTTATCAAAAGAATATCTATAAAGTCACACATCCTTATACAGGTGTGTACAGAAGCAGGATCCAGAGTACGATTATCTCCTCTACAGAGGGTCACACTTCCGTATACAATCAGCAATTTACGTTGGCTTAATGCAAGATCTTTAGCAGTACTGGACACGCAGGAAAGATTACACTTGATGGATGTTAGAACGCAGGATAACCTTGAAACATTAGATATGAGTCGCGTAGGAATTTCATATGCATCCAGTCATTTTAAGGGATTATCTACAGGAGGAAATGTTTCTAAGGTACAAGAAATTGTTTAAATAATGAATTCACAAGTAATGACCTCAACTGTTTCTAATCCCTAATACGTCATTCATTAGGCAATGGCTTTAGCTGGAGAACGAGCATGTTACAATACAGTGATAACCTGTGGAAACCAGCTTTTATTATTAGGAACCAAGAGTATACATGCAGTGAGCATAAGAACTTGGACAGAAAGGCTGCGTCATTTAACTCTTCAAGTCTGTATTAATTAAATGAAAATTACAACAATTTTTCACTTTTTGATACATTTTTTTGGACTTTTAGAGACGATTTATTGAAGCTCTTACTTTGGGTCTTTCTTTCTATCAAGACAAAGGAAAGGCAGTGGTCGGTCTACGCGGATCTAAGCAACGCCGTAAGCAAATAGCTCGTGACAAAGTTTGCCAAGTTCTTATTCAGTATATGGATGAGCTAAATCATACTCCTACGGATGACAATACGGATTCAGAGATAGTCTCAATCTGCGTGGATTATTGTGTTCAGCTGGAGAATACGGAATTGCTATTTGGAAGATTGTGGGACTTAGTATCCGAGTCCGATGGACTTAAAGGAACTTATTTACGCGCTTTGGAAGCCCCACTACTTGAGGGTAGCCTTCAATCACGATTACCACCTTTGATAGCTCAACAGTTAGTTACTCTTTATGAACAAGAAAATAGAATGGATGCGTTACAGGCTATTATAATTTTATTGGATGTTGATTGCTTGGATATTCATCAGGTATTCTGTTATGGGGATCTTTTTAATTATTTAAATAGAATAATGACTTTATTCATGGTTTTTAATCGTAGGTAACAACGGTATGTCGTCAGCGAGGATTGTGGGAAGCGTTAATACATTTACAAACAACAGCTCTAGGTGACTTCGCTGCTCCTATACATCAGTTAGTACCGGTTCTCCAAAGTTCCATGACTGCTAATAAAGATTCACTAAATCAGGACTGTATAAGACTAGGAAATGCTCTATTAGTATATGCTAGTTGCTGCTTAGCTGGACGTGGATTTCCCAGAGGAGATCTTCCAGACACCGCATCTCAAAGAGCAAAGACAGATATACTCAGGGCGTTACTCTCCCAGCATTCCAGCTTAGCAAATGATATGGAAAGACAGTATCCTTACTTGAGGACTTTGCTGAAGTTTGACGCGAGAGGGTTCCTGGACGTGATTTCCATAGCATTTCAGGAAGCGGAATTCACCTCGGAGATGGGATTGAGACAGAGGCAGAGACTAGTTGATATTCTATTGACTATTGTAATGCCCAGCACACCACTCAGTCCAAGGAATCCGGATTACCTCACGGATGAGCAGAGAGCTCTAGTGCTAATCTTTATCGCCAACGAAGTGGCAGAAAGTACAGTCACCCTGGAGGCATCTATTCTTAATAGAGTAATTGAAATCCTTTCTGCGGAATGTACGGAGTCCAGTTCAAGAGATCATAAGACTGAGAAGGAAAACGCTGTTCTTCGTTTACTGCATTCCAAAAAATTGATAAGCATATCTGACAACACTCTGCTGAATTTAGCACAGCAGGCTAACTTGTAAGTCAAAGTATAGTGCGTCCATGTGAACGAGTTCAGTATACGTATATCATCATCAGCACTGTACATATGGAGTCCTAGTTTCTTAAAAATGACCACGCGTAAATTCCATGAGTCCCGTTCACTCGGTCGCACTGTAATAATTTCGACTGATGCTCATATGTGATAACTTGTATCCTAGTACTTAACGTTGCAGTATGCGAGTCGCAGAACTACTATACAGTGCCAGGGAAGATTGGATTGCCGTGTGTAGATGCATCGTAACTGATTCATCAAGATTCCAGGAGCTTTGGTCCTGGTTGGAAAGACTTCCCACGTCATCTCTTTGTTCTGTGATAATGGCCCATTCTCCATCGTTAGTAACAATCGATGCACCACGATTAGTCAGCTTGATAGCGGTTCGAATGCCGGATAAAATTATTAAGGTCTTGGATAAATTGAAAGACCAGCCAGATTTGGAATATGCTTGGTTAGCAGCTTTGTATCAAGCCGCTCAGTATAAAGAAGAAGATACTAAGATTGAATTGAGTACAGAATTACTTGAAAAATATTTGGAACTCATGTGTCAATTACATCCAGATGATGTAACTATTCCTGTATTATCAGATTCTGTCAATGTCACGCATTTAGTCATTTTTTAAACAATTTTTCATTCTCCGTAGGTTGTTAAACATATACATGGTCCACATGGTTGTCGTTTGGATGAGGTTTTGAGGATAGTTCGAGAGTCAAATCATAAAGATGCAGAAGCAGTGATGCTTGAGAAGCTGGGAAACTATCAGGAAGCTTTTGATCTGCTTTTAAAAAGATTGCAAAATAGTTTCGATGTGGTATGAGCATTCATTCTTCCACTTTCATACGTCTACAGTGACTGTAATTTAGTATTTTAATTTCTCTGCTTTTAGTATTGCCAGAATGATATTTCTGACGATGAGGTTGTCCAAGGTACCACACAGTTAGCTGGATTATGCATAAGATCTGTAGGAACTCTAGATTGGATGCCCTTAGTAGAAACAGTCCTTCGACCCAGTACAGATAATAACGATCAAAAAGGTTTCTTTTTTGATACATTATCCACGTGTTCCTTGAGATATACAAGATTCTGATATAATTTTGTATTCCTGACAGTGGAAAGTCTTAGAGGGAAACTATTAAGAATTGTATTAGAATCCCTTAGTGGTACCACGGCACTGTCCACGGTATTGGAACAAATTCTTAAACATCCACTGGCTACAAGTGGAACGATAGGTGATATAAGGCAATTGCTTACTGGAGTTCTGACGCATACACGTTACGAACAAACCCTTGTTGAAGCAACATCCCGATTAGTAAGTCTGGAGCTACATAAAGCTCTGAAAAAGACTCTAAGGTAAGATACTATGTAAAAATAATATCTTAACACATTGTTGATCAGTCACGCGTTAACTCGTGTTTGTACTTGCATTAGCTATTTGACTTCCACATTCAATTACGAAATAATAGCCGGTGATATTAAAGCTTCTGCGTAAAATGAAAAACCATGTGCTAATTGAAAGTTATGTTAATAATTTTTGTTATCAAGGAATGCTGGAAAGGCATGTTCAAACACATCAACTATTTGTCCTGTGTGTCGGCAAGTGCTTTCTCAATGTACGGATTACTTGATTGTTTTTCACTGTGGTCATGGATATCATGCAGATTGTGTTGGCGAGCCCAAGATGTGCTATAAATGTTTGAATACAAAAGGCTGGGCTCCTGTCGCCACAAACTTACCACCCACCACCACAAATCCTCCGGTACGTATAACATTATTGACTTTCCATAATGAGAAATTTAAAAATTTACTTTTCTACTATTTCCTGCACAGGAGAGAAGACAAATCGTGCCACCTGCTTTTATGCAATCTAGAGATCTTACCTTACGACTCGCTCCACCTACATCCCTGACAGATCTGGAGGGTATACTTTAAAATTCTAGTCCCATAGATTCCTAATTTCAATATGAAACGATTTAAAATTAGTGTGTACCAATTAAGGAATTAGAATTATACATTTCTTCCATTGGATCTCTACGTTCTCCCATTCCACACCATTTGAAGTAACATCGGTGTTGTCAAATAGACAGTTTTCACCCGCGTTACAATATCAAATATAATATTCCTGTACAAAAAAATTGTCCATGCCACCAACGAAATGTTAGTATCCCCAGTAATGATATAATCATCAGCTGTTTAAATGGATAAACAACAAATTAAGATTTAATCTACATTGAATATTTTATTGGATCATTTCTATTATCTCAATACTCGGATCATCATGTATTTATATATTGTTGTACCATATACATTATGTATTATGTTAATAGAAAATGATGCACTGTCAATTCTAATCACGTGTGCACTACTTACTATCCAGTGACAGAAAAACAAAAACCATTGACAAGGTATAATGTTGTTAACTTGGAACTGTACAGATATAAGTTAAATTCTTAGACGTCTTCATCGGCGCCACTATTGGTATATCGATTTTGCGCCTATTATTTTTTGTAATGAAGACTGGTTTCCTCTGCGTACATTCCACCATCACAGAATTTGGATTTATGGTATCTTGACCCAACAATTCCCCAGTAAGAAGCTTCACCAGAACAGGGAAAGCACTAAGTTCTGAGGTAGTCGTATTAGAAATAGTTAAGAAATCTGTACTTGAGGCAAACTTATCAACAGCTTTATCAAGTTCCAATAGATATGGAGTTATCTTGCATATGGCCAAGTATTGTTGAATCTGCCAAGAACATTAATTCCTTCGTTAGTACCAATTCAAAATACAATATCATGCAATTTATGACCAATAGGTGTTTTTCTTCTATCGACACACTCGTGCTTTATTTAGTCTGCTAAAAGAAACATGTGAACGTCAGAAACGGTTGCAGAATAACACCCAATATTGACCTTCTCGTCGCATCTTTCAAGGCTACGCAATAAATTTGATATCTCCTCAAAAACAGAGTATCCTTTAGATACGTATTCCTGATCGTATATGACTTCTCCTATTTGTAAGGATACTCTGACAGCATTAGCTTCTTTCCGAATTTTCTCCAACAGCAGAGATAAAGGAGTTCCAGATATAGTACGACTGGCCACACGTATTTTCGCATATTCTCTATAAACCTGAATCAAATTTTTATTGATCGCGAAATTTCTTGAACTAAATAAAATATAATTGTGTATATACCTGCTTGTTGGCTCGCATCCAGAATGATGAAACTCTGTTAATAAAATATTTAATCTCATTCCTCTCATAGGTATTCAATGTCTCCCCAATTTTTTGAAGACTTTGAATTTTACCAGCGAGCGAACTGGTCGCCTGATTGAACCATTCAAGTTTTATATCTAATTCTGATCCAATAATTACCCCATGGCGAATTTCTAATTGTAATACTGCCAGCTGAGGATACATATAATTTCAAAGACAACGTAATAATAATATTCATTGCACTCACATCTTTCTCAAGAGTTTCGACGAGACAGTAGCTCGACTTGTTCTTGGCCTTTAACAATGACTCCTTAAAAGTATTGACTGATGCACTTCCTTTGGGTTGGATCATTAGATTCATTTTCAATTAATATCAATCAAGAACTCTAACGACTTCGAAAGCATGAAACAACAGACAGTCTTGCCGTTGTTCAGAAACAATCATTCATTTGTTTTAGAGTCGCAACGATACTTGAGGCATCCACAGTAGATTTTGTAAACAGAGAACAAATAAATAGTCATAAAAAAAATCTAATGATGTGACATAAATAATTCACTATATCGCATAATCTCTTTATCAATCATTTCCCTTCTCTTTATTCCATCAGCCAGCCGATCTCCACACTAGACATATATAAACGTCTTTTTATTTAAGATATCTTGTACACAAATCAATTCTGGCTTTAATCATGTTATAATAGTTACCACTATTCGTTACATTACTGATATTAATATAAACTTGTTTTTTGGCTAGTATTAATTCGTAAAAGTAACATAACGAGGTATCATAAATGACAGCAGGTATATGAATTGGGAGAACAGACGGAAGTGACGGATCTTTCAAGAAATCGATATCATCCGAGTCCGACCCCTAACTCACCCTTTACTTGGATTCCGTTAACGGCATTAACAAACAATTTTTTTTACAATGATCCTGTCAATGATCGCTTCTTTAATTAAGAGTTCCTGATTATTTCCCTAAGAGTCCTAAGCTTAGTTCGGCTAAGAAAATTTACAATTGAATAACTATTACCGTTCGTTAGTCCTTATCCTTATTACTAGTATCATTAACTTTTTTTAATTCATTAATTCGATTATGCACAAGACAGACTCACACGCGCACATACACACAGTCTCTCACTCTCTCTCGCTCTCGCTCTTACGCATATATATCATTCGTATCTAACAATGGTTGTTTGAGCAGAAATAGCGCTAGAGAGCAAGAGCATTTTGAAAAATTTGATTAAAATGTATTTGCTCTTTCTGTGCTATTTCTGCTGACCAAAGCCAATCATGGAAAGATACCACACGACATCTACGAAGACTATTGCGCTTTTAGAATATTTAAAAAATAACAGCATTCCTATTCAGTAATATTGTACAGCAAAGCGTCCCAGGAGGCTGCATGGCTAACGAGCTGTATACAATTGTGAAAACGTATAAAGCTCAAACTTTTATTACAATGCAAATTGAGAATAATTAATCAAGTGTCTAGATTGTTGTAGAAAATGAGTCCTATGGCCAGAATGAACTTAGGACGGACTTATGTGATATTTTTATAATTCTCCCTTATGCTCTTCATTCTTAAACTTTCACCAACGTATACTCGATTGAGCTGAACATACTTGATTAATAAAAATCCTATTTATTCTTTGAATATCTTTCATATCAAGCATTGAGAAATTATTTCATACAGGAGACATAAAGAGAGGAAAATAAGCTAAAAGAAAGTAAAGAAATGTAAAAATATCAGCAAGAATGCGCATGCCTTATTGATAAAGGTATACAAATTGATATTCCACCCTAGCGACTAGGAGCAGCTGATATAGCCGAAGTATCCGGTAGCCGACAGTCTCGCAGGAACATTTGAGCCATACATATTATGTATCTATCGTGTATATTATTCGAAATGCAACGAACGAATCACCTTTGGTGAGTCCGTACGGGATCCGTTTATTTAAATTAGCTATTGCGCCTAAGGAGGATGCTGATCAGCGAGTCATGAACTTTGACATCTTCCTCCGTCGACCCACGAAAAAGATTATACCATTTTGGTGTAAGTTCCCAAGTACACCGTAGATGAGACTTTTCTATCTACGCTGCCAATGATCGCGCGAATGATTGTGATACCTGTAGTGTGGCGGCCTATAGTTACTGCCGTATCGCGGTCTGTTATGACTTGAAGTATTATAATAGCTCTTCCTGTGGTAACCACTAGGTGCTCGATTCCAGCTCTTTCCGTTCTGGTACTCTTGGAAGGGGTTGTAACCAGGATTTGATCGGCCGTCGTAATCTCGGTGAACCTTTACCTTCTTCACGCGACCTCTGTCCATTTCCTCATCGTTAGGGTCAAAGTGTCTTTTACGTTCTTCACGTCGTTCGTTATCGACCTCGCGTTCTAGATGAGCTCTTCCACCATTCCAATTGGATACTAAAACAATAAGATATTGATAATATTACTGTAATACATTTAAAATTCTTGACTTTATTACTGGAATAAGAGACGACACTATTTTTTAAGAGGGTGACGCTGTATATTTCCTTATAATAATATCGTTGGGTTTAAATTTAGATGAGACAAGACATTCTAGATTAAAAAATAACTGCCGAGAAGTATTTGAAGTGTTGACACCTGATATAGAATTATGATACTGCTTAATTTTCATGGGAATTGTTTCTTCCTAATGTAATGACAAATGATTCTGTTACTAGGTATACGTGGACTACGGATGATACACAGAATTAGCTATAATAGGAAATCTATTTATCCTAACAGAAAGTCCTTTCCTAGAAGCTGAAAAACGGAATTGTTCTGTAACTTTCCTACTACTAGTTCTCTGTGTTTCCGTTTTTGTTTTACAGGACTCAGCAGTGACATCCGATGAGCGTATCGTTCTCACGTCCAATACTTCGTGCCATAAGAGTCTCGGAGGTTTTGATTCGCGAGTATCTCGTCTGTCTCCAGAAAGAACGACTGTTTTTCTTGTTCTTGGATCGATCAGAGATTTCGAGGGGAGATGAAACGAATTCTGTGATGGCTTTATTTTTCTGTACTGACCCGAAGAACTGCCGTAGCCCCGGTGTGACATCTTCAGTAGGTGAGATACCGTATCTGAACGGTTGGTGCCACTAAAGTTCCTCGGTGCTGCTGCACTTGGTGTAGTAGTATTTGTATGGTTAGAAGATTTGCTGGTATCCTCCCTGAAAAATTCAATTAATCTCTCCTTAGTAAATTATTTTATCGGAAACGAATCCAGGCAATTAGCAAATAGCCAGATAATTTACTTGTTATCCGTAACGGACCATCCATTTGGTGTCGCTGCTGAAGTTGGTGACGAAGTATTCTTAGAAACCTCCCAACCTTTAATGCTGCTGGCTGCAGCTTTCGTTAGAACTGTTTCATCCGGCCCAGTCTTCACTCTTATTGGATGATGCCATTTTTCCTTTCCGTTCGTTGTTTCAGTTTTGCCATTCGTCTCAGATTTCCCATTCTGATATTTCAGGGAATTGTTTACGCCATTGGTACCGTTTTGATTTTTCGTGCAGGATAGAACACCATTTTGGCCTTGTGATTTTGAACTTGTGGTTATTACTCCGTTACCGTTGGACTTTATCGACTTCTGAACATCTTTCGTATTAGGAACGATTTTGGGTGAGGTATCCTTAGATGTAGCGTTAACCTTTTGAACGCCATTAGTAACATTCGTGATAGGAATTGGTTTAGGAGCCGCAGAGTTCGTCGTAACAGTATTTTTATTTCCTGTTGTAGAATTATTTTCCTCCTCTTCACTAGAACCGTCGTACGGTACCAAACTGCTACCATTCAATACTTTTCCATTCTTTATATGCATAACCAATCTTGGCTGCGATTTTTCCTGTAACTTCTGTGGTAGTTGTGGCCCGATGAAGTTTGTACTTTTCTGTATGGAGGGTTGCGGTCCGACAGTCTTTTGATGTGGCAGTTGTGGACCAATCAGTGTTGTTTCCGTACTATCTTTACTCTTAGCCGCACCATTGACGGAACCATTCAAAGACATTACACCAGAAGTCGATGGCTTTGGACAGACGACTTTAATGGAATTACCGTTTGGCAGAGCCAACATATTCTTGGATGTTGATAAACCATTTACTTTTAGCGTGTGCTGTGTTTGTAATTTATTCTGTGACTGTGGTTCCATCTCAAATATCATTATGTATGCATTTGTGCTTAGCACATTGCTCAAACTAATCGGGCGAACCTGCATGAACAGATGATAATTTAATAGGATTGATTACATTGATTTTTCTGTTTCCTAGTAGATGATATACTTACACAGGAATCATCGAAGGAATAATACTGCCCTGTAGATACTTGAGCAACAGCCGTGTAGTGTCCACAGTTAACAGAAGGTCCCATATGTGTGACCATAGATGTAAGCTTGTAGTTTAACGTTGTGGGACTGTCCCCTGGTTCTTTCCAGAGATAAGGACCCATGTCTACAGTTTGTTTGAAGCCAATGTGTCTTGAGATCTTTCCTCCCAAGACACTGAATCTCTTCAATTGTACACAAAGGACTTTGGGTGGACGCTCAAGACTGAATTGCTTGGTAGCAGGCACTCTACGTTTACAAGCTTCACACTTGTAGTCATTGTTATCTAGTTGTTCTTTACTGAAGTAGCTGGTCAGAGCCTCATCCAGACTGCTAGCTTTTCGAATGTCCACGAGTAAATCCTGTTTTAGATATTTTATGAATTTTTTTTAGAAAATAGTTCACTGATTCCTAATCAAGATTTTTCATTGTGTGTGTACCTGGAAATGCTGAAACGTCGTGGAAACATGACGGCATTGCAAACATTTCACTTCGGTACGTATATAACCTCCGAAAATCTGGTTAATAGGAGTCGTCTCTTTGGAATAACTATCCAATTTAGTAGCTCTGTGCCTAGTTAAATATGCTCGTTCCATTCCTTCAAGTAAATAACGTAGGAACTCGTGAGCATCCTCCTGCTGTCCAGGCACCATAGTTCTACAGATCACTGAAGAATAACGATAAATATATTATTTGAATTTGATAATGTTGAGCTGACGAATTCATGCAATAGAAAATACTTACGTTTCAGTTTGTTATATATGTAAAAGGGCTTGATGGCTCCTCCGGATTTTTCATGACTGAATTGTAGTGTTTTTGCCATGGCACACGTAAGGCACTCTCCTCCGCCATCTAAAACTATCCTATTATCAAAATACCATACAAAATAAACGTGTCAAGTCTTGAAAGCAAAGGTAGCATCAATTAACTTGCTAATCAAAATAGAAATGAAAATGTTAGATGCATTACATTGTGCTGCAAAATTGTATGCATATAAAAAATAGGAAAAATGTATATAAAATGTAATATTCGAATCAAAGTATAAGACGTACCGTTTTGTTCACACTTAGAATTGTGGTGAGTATCAGAAAGTAACCAATTAATAAGAGCTGGAACATGGAATAGTGCTTGAAGTATGCTATTTAAATAGCAAGTGTTTCCAACATTATACATTCCAGCACCAACTGGAAATGTTCCCTTCCATCCCAGATTAACTTTTTGAGCAGGATATAAGGTAACTGCAGGTTCTGGCAGATTAGGACCCATTTTCTTTATTTCAGACTTCTTGGTGCTGTTTGCACTATCTTTAGTTTTACCACCCTCCGAATGATCGCTGTAAGGCAAGCTCAGTACGATGTATTTGGCCTTGAGTCTATCCAGAACTGTTGCCTGGTAGTTAGCTGCTTCCTCGTACTGTATTTCTGTTTGCAGTATGCGAGATGCACTGCCAGCTAAACTAACCGACAGATCATCTAAAGACTTTGACTGGCTGGCCTCCAGAGAGTGGCGGAGTGCTGCCGCAACAGGGTCACAAATGCTCACAGCAGGCATTACTATCCTACACTACCACTTTTAAGTTTCAGTCAGCCAACTCTGAAAAGAAATTCATTCGCTACTTGTAGACATTTAAAAGAGTTCAATATTTCTAAAGAGAGAAGAAAAAAGGCTTATAGAATGAAGGTGAATCAAGGGAAAGTGATTGCACAATTAATTAATTTCTCTGAAGATACATAAGCGTATCCATCAATTAAGTAATTGATATGAGTTGAATGAATTCCATATTCAAATAATCTATTTCGGTAGTACAAAAAGCAATATTTTAGTTGTAAACTGCAAAGCCATGTGCTATAGCGAGCACGCGGTTCACAGCAGACACCGCGCCAACAGACTCACTGTTTACTTCTCGGCGATAAGGCGGCAAAGTCCATATTTTACGGCACCAAAAACTCACAATGCTTCTTCACGAGCACTCAAATAATTTACAATAACGTAAGTATAGGCACAAATGTATTATCGATTGCAAGGAATTACCACGCGCTACCATAAGAGACGGTTACCGGAACGAACTATGGGCGCGTGTCGGCCGAAGAATTCGCGCGAATTTTCCACATGCAATTCGTAACACTTACCCCATTTGTCATTCATAAACTTGATGAAGTTTTCGTCTTCGCGATTATAATCCACCTTAGGCGAGCACCGCACACCATGCGTCTGACATTTTCCGCCGATTATTATCCTTAGCACGCGAAAACGAGGCCCATCCTACACTATGATGGCGGCCATCTACATTCGACCATCGAACGCAGTCAAATCAATCACCCTTACGATTATCTGCTACATTTGAAAGCATAGAAAAGTATTATAATTTTTTTTTTAAATGTATACAAAATCGTTGAAAATATTTCATCTAACTTCAAAGGGTATTATCGTATGTCTTATATTCTCACATAGCCACAATCATTTGGCTTATGTTTTGTGACTTGAGGAATCCCTGGTGTTTGCTGAAAATTCTGGTTATGCGTTTATTGACTTTTTAATAACAGTAAAGTAAAAGAAAATGTAAAGAACGTTAACTTCTCTGTGCACTTCGTTTTCAAGAATTTTTCAAAATTATCTGTTAACCGGTCCCATGGTGTAATGGTTAGCACTCTGGACTTTGAATCCAGCGATCCGAGTTCAAATCTCGGTGGGACCTGATAGTTATATTTTTTTTGTTCGAAACAATTAATTTTTTCCTTTGAAATTCATTTTTAATCATTTACGATAAACTTTATTCTAAATCATAAAATTCTTAAACATTTACCTATTGTTCTTTTTTGTTATTCGTTACAAATTTATGCCTAGAGGGCATTAACAGCATTCTACATTTATATGTACAGTCAATCCACGAATTCCACGTGTGCTTTTGACAGATTCAAAAGGAATTTTTTAGCAAACCACACATGGCATTGTGTACAATTTTTTTTTTTGATTGAGCATGTTTTTGCCCTAAAATTTATTTCATAGGGTTAGCATAAATGTTCAGGTTTTAATGGAAAGCCTCATGTGATTTTCTAAGGACTGTAACATTTGCAAACTGTTAAAAATATATTAAACTCGTGGACCGATTATATGTTATGTATGAATAGTACAGTCTACACATACAGTAAGTGTCAACATTGCTTGGAGCATGGCTTGGAGTAGGGACAATAATTGCTAAGCTCCGATCGGCCTGTATCCCCACTCCAGGACATCGTTGATGCTTACCATAGTATAATGTTCGACGTTTATCGTCCACCCAACTCTATTTTTAATTAATCTTTCCATATTAAAAAGTGTACAACGCGTTTCACGAAGAAAGCATATACGTGAATAGATATCTGGTAAGTATCTTATCATCTGAGTTCGTTTTTTAATAGGAAAAGGCATTAATAGTGTAAAGAAAAAAATATATGCAAACTTCAAAAAGCAACAATAGAAATAAAGAAACATTCTTTCTTTAGTCAAACTTCTTATTTATTTACTATGTTGTGCATAACCTATAAACATAATACAAATATTTGTTTGCAGATGCATTACAGTTTGTATTTTAAATACTAGAAAAAATGACTGATGTAAATGCTTCGGTTGTTATCGTTAAAGCAAAACCAGTTAGAAAGGTTTTTAAGGCTCCCGTTAGGGTAAACAAAGTGCCACAAGAACTTTTAAATGATCCTGCACTCAATGCTGCAATTGCAGCTTTACCATCTAATTATAATTTTGAAATACATAAGACAGTTTGGAGAATAAAAGAGACAAAGGCTAAAAGAGTCGCTTTACAAATGCCTGAAGGTCTCTTGATATATGCCACAACAATTGCTGATATTATTGAAGATTTTACTGGTGCAGATAGTGTCATTATGGGAGATGTGACATACGGTAAGAGCAGTATACGAGCCATATGCACTAAAAACAATGTTTACAATAATCTCTTTTTTAGGTGCTTGCTGTATAGATGACTTCACAGCAAAGGCTTTGAATGTCGATCTTCTGGTTCATTATGGACATTCGTGCTTAATTCCAATAGATCAAACTGTTGGTATTAGAGTATTATATATATTTGTAGACATTAGAATCGATGCTGCACATTGCATAGAATCAATACAAGCTGCTCTGTCCATTACCACAAAAATAGCACTGGTCAGTACAATACAGTTTGCAGCTACTTTGCAGTCAGTTGCAAGTGAAATGAGAAAGGCTGGCTATGAAGCTACAGTTCCACAAAGCAAACCTTTAAGTCCTGGAGAGGTTTGTACAATCAATCCTAAAGAAACTATGCCTACTTTCAAATACATAATGATTTGTCAATGGTCTAAAGGTTTTGGGCTGTACAGCACCACAAATTCGATGTGCAGATGCTGTAATATATTTAGGCGATGGACGCTTTCACCTAGAGGCTGCTATGATAGCAAACCCAAAGTTACGTGCATTTCGCTACGATCCTTATGAAAAGAAATTAACTGAAGAATTCTACGATCATGACACTATGAGGTCAACTAGAAAAAACGCCATTGATCGTGCACGAAACGCTAATAAATTTGGTCTAATACTTGGTACACTTGGACGACAAGGAAATCCAAATGTGTTGAAAACTCTGCAAAGCAAAATAAAATCATTGGGGAAGGATGATATAGTCATTCTGCTGTCAGAGATATTTCCGGATAAAATTAGACTCTTTGAAGATATTGATGCTTTTATTCAAGTATATATTAATAATTTTTTCTCTAAATATTTATTACTAGGGAATTCATTAATTTATAAGACACAATAATTCTTTACTTTTATAGGTAGCATGTCCAAGACTAAGTATAGACTGGGGTACAGCCTTTGACAAACCTTTACTATCACCTTACGAAGGTGCTGTAGCTGTAAATTTAGCAATTCTTGACAACGAGAAACCCTACCCAATGGATTTTTATTCAGCAGCAAGCTTAGGACCCTGGACACCTAATCACAAGCCATCGGAACTGGAAAAACAAAGTGATGCCTGTTGTGGGAAATGCAAGGATGGAAAGTAGCAAGTCACGCTCAAAAATAATACTGCCCAGACAACACACATGTTCAAAAATCATATTTAAGAGATGTCTTAAAGACAACTTTGTGCCATTAGACATCTTAAAGACGACTTTTGAACATTATATGTTGTCTGGATGTAAACATGTATAACAAGATCAAGAATTTTGTAAATAAGTTTGGGTAATAATTAAAATCAAATATACAACTCCAAATAATCAAATTGTTTAAAGATCCAATTTGAATCCTTATCGACAATAAAAATATACAGATTCAAAATTTCATTGCAAAAAAGGAATTACGAATCCTTGTTCACCTCTGTTCAGCAGATTCAGTGTAGTTTGAATATGATGGTGCAGTAAAAGGGTGTTTGAGACGCCTACGCAAGAGCCGCCTCCTTAAATAGAACGCTACATTTTATACATGTTGAATAATATGTATATATACAGCTAAGAGAGAGATCTATACATTCTAACAAGCCTGCTGGAGGGTCTGTATTGGAGCGATAATGGATAGATAGAAGGGTCCGCCGCGTGGGCGAATTACGTCATACGCCCACCTGTAGCCGACTCGCGCGCATTGAACAACCCCGTGTGCTCTCGTGCATACCGGGTGTTCAAAATGTATAGAATACTTTTATACTGGATGAAGAATTTGAATTCAACTTATTCAGACTATTATATATCAGATTTATAATGAATTTAAATGCATCACACGCAGTTGGACCGTACTTATTCATAATTAAAAGTATATCAATTACTTCCGCGAATTTAATTCCATTTTGTAATCACATTCAAGAATAAGATATTATTCTTATAATTGGTTCTTATAGTGGATTAACGAATTAGTTTTTATTGAAACGTTGAAAATCTATATTAATCATTTATTTTATAAACTAATTATGGCTTTAAGAAGAATCTTATGTTCTTCAAGACTGCTAGTAACATTTCCGATTGATGAATATTGGACACTGGGTGTACATAGTAATTCTGTGGGGTGAAAGGCGGCGCCGACCGCACCCCGGCGTCGCGACGTCAGTCGTCGCTCCAACGCGGCTCAACAAGTATTCGCGGTCCGGACGAAAAAGTTCAAATTTTGTGCGGAAGCTGTCGGTGCAACATGCAACGTAGTGAATGATAAAATCAGCGCAGTTTCCATCTGTATAACAGCTGGAAAAGGCATCCGCAGCAAGCATTCTATCTTTACGGCATTTCTTCCGCATTGACAACTCGCTTGTAAACTTCCCACTCACCAGGAAATTGAATTATCAGACGACATTAACAGCTGATTATTGTAAGTAATTATCAATCGTCATTTTACAGACAGACAATACTTACTATACAAATCATTTCATACCACGTCAATCGGAGGAACTTGATTACTTTATTTCAATAGCACAAGTCCCATTGACTTAGATAATGTACTTTGAAAATATTTTGTTCTATACTCAAAACAAAATAGAAGAGCAATAAAATAATTAATTATATGATATTTCTAACTCACCCGAGTTTTTTTTATAGAACACAGCAATACATAAAACGTTTCAGTTTAGTAAATTATCAGAATGAGATCCGAGCTTGCAAACGAAGACAGCGTTGGAGAAGAGTGGACGTCTCGTGGAGACTCTCAGGGTGGCAGATCAGCACGTCGAACATCGAGACGTACCGAAAGACATAATACAAAAAGTTCAAAGTCCTGTCGTGCTACGACGCCTCGTGAAAGAACCCTCAGAAGATTGGAGAGTAATGAAAGGGAACGGATGAGAATGCATAGTTTAAACGATGCCTTTCAAGTGAGTCGTTAATCAATTTTCTGTATCATTCAAAGTAAATACTAATAATTATCTCCGTTATATTATACTTAATATCGATTATAGTCACTGCGAGAAGTAATACCGCACGTGAGCAAAGAAAGGAGGCTGTCGAAAATCGAGACCTTGACCCTGGCTAAAAATTATATAGTCGCCTTGACGGATGTCATCTGCGCGATGAGAACCGAGGAACAGTCGGCTAGTCAACAATTACAACAAAATTCACAAGAGGAATCTTCCGATCCGACAAATGTTTGTCTCAATATAAACACACCGACCTCCTCGAGATCATCTAGTCCGGAAACAAGAAGCTTTTACGAGAGCAACGAAATTAATACCCTATGGGGTGACAACTCTAATCAATGCGCGGAACTTTGAAAGATAATTCTAATGATGGGTAGATTGTCTTGCGAATCAGGCAGCTACTCGTGAGCTTTAAGTAGCTCTTTATTGTCGACCCCATATAATATCATAAGTTCTTGAGTGAACGCCAGGTAGATTTAAAATTGATATTCATTTTGAATTTCCTCATCGACTATAGTGATAAAAGCGGGAACGTATTCGCACAAATGCCATTAATTATAATCTTATCAATCGATAAAAGGTAAAGAGATAGAATGTCGAATAACTTGTGGCTAGTTATTCGCCATTTATTATTCTTTTATATATATATATTTTACTAGCTGGTAAATTCATTAATTCGAAAAACATTCAGCTTTTTCATTCATTAGCATTTGAATGGTGCCAAAGATTGATACGGACAGTATTAATTTGTATGAAATAAGTATAGACACTATAATGTATATTAAATTAATCAAAGGTTATTTTTAGATAGATAACGATATAGATGCACCTATATTGATTGTCGAGTCTATATGACGAATTACAATGCAAGGATATTGATAAGAGTGATAACAGGCCATTGTCCATAATGGTCGATATTAGAACATATATGACATATATAAGTTCAACTCCACATGCTAAACTCTGTAAAATTCATGGTCCAAGTGAGTTTATGATATTTCTTCCAATGTCAAATGAAACAAAGATATAGTAGACGTAATAGGACCTCGCTTACAATAGAGCATACGTGCTTTTTATTAAGATATCATGATGATCGAACTTAATTGATTTTGTAAATTAATTGTCTGAAAGAGTGTAATGGAAGGGCATTTAGTGAGAAATTTTTATTTGCTCTGTAAGGTCTCATAGAGAAACTTAGGAAGATACGTATACCGAGATTTAAGGAATCATCACAGTGCGACCGCCCGAAAAAAAGCCGATTTTCGCGATTTTTTTAGATGGATAGGATAAGCTAATCGGTCTAATTTTTTTTTACAAATTTCATCGCCGATAAAGAATACAAAATGATTTTTTAACAGTTTCTTTATTTATTGTTTAACATTGTTTTTATTTGCGGAAAATCGCATGGAAAAAAATGGTGTTCGATGATGGCCAGCATTGCGACCGCAAATTTTATGTGAAACAAAAATTTCAAAGGGATTATTAATCTGTACGAAAGCCGCTATGTTCATATGGAGGTTTTTTTAAAGTGAAATTTGAAAAAATAGCGGCTGTTTGATTAAAAAGTATCAAATTTAGCCTTTTTCCGAGTTTTTCGTAAAAGAAATAGGTAGATTTAAAAAAAAGCTTCCATAGCAACATAAGGAATGACGTGAAGAATGTTCTGTTAAAATGTCAAACGGATAGCTTGAAAACTTTTTCTTTGAGAGTAGCCACCGTTTGGAAAATACCATTCCGAGAAAAACACGTTTAAAGTGCGGAATGCGGGATTTTCAGATAAGTCGTCTACTTACGAGCAATCGGCGATATCAGGTCTCAAGCCCCAATCACTTCTTCTAAGAAAGGCTGTAGTGACCGAAATAATTCGAATTTTGATCAAAAAATTGGACAGAATGTTTATAACCATATATACTATCGGATAATGCAAAAAAATCGATTTTTTGAAAATGTTACATTGTGATGATCCCTTAAGTTTTAACCTTTAACAGTCACACTTCAGTAGAGTTTTCATAAGGATCACACGTTAGGTTGGAATCCCTGTGACCCCAGGTGACCGTTAAAAGTTAAGAAACACCAAAATATGCAACTGCAAGAAATAATATATTTAATATATCTATATATACATATATATATAAGAATGAATAATAAATTATATATTTAAAAAATTATAAAACTAATTATTGTTTTGAAATACCAGCTTGCAAAAATGCTTCTAGAGCGCAAATTTAAAAATTAACTATATATAAAGCAATAGCTAATTTAATCATCTTAATGAATTCCTTGTCCAGGCTATAAAGTTGTGAGCAGATAAAATTTTAATTGAATAGCTATTATTGATATTGATTAACTTATTCCGAATGAGATGGGCCTTGTATCCAAGGACTGTAAATCGACTAGAATGGCCGTGTGAGTTTTCGAAAATTCCGGGACACAGATTAAACGTACCGTCTGTCCCTCTTGACCTAAATTTCGTAATACCAACGATTATTATTTATTATATCACTGTATAATAATTATTCATACCTTTGTACAATTTACTTTCATACTTTTCCATGTTGCTAACAAAATATATGTCAGGGCATTCTTGCATGACAAACGGATCTTTGTCAAAATATGGATAGGCTGCAAGAGTATCTGGTGCAGTAGGTGCATAATTTCTCCAATCCAAAGTTCTTTCTAACCAGTTTAATGGAAAAACTTCGGATATGCCAACTACTTTCATTATATCTTGAATAGGTTGCCCACTGGAGCCAGATACAATTCTATTACCAATTTTCCCAATCCAAGGATTTGTCGCTCCATGTAAACTTTTATATCTGAATTATGTAGTTCATTTATTTAGGTTGTGTCTAGGTATGTCTTTTTATTCTACAGAATACCTTGAAGATTTAGGCAGCATACACGGGTGTATAGGTTGTTGAGGCATACTGTGACATGTTGGATCGTATTGTCCTGGCATTAATGTTATGCAACAACATTGTACAATTTGATTAAGAAAGGAATCAAATCGATTTACTGCAATTGAGGTCTCATTGGCTACCATTAAGTCTTGAGCTTTATTTCTGGCATGACCTTTACTCATATGGATTTCAGCTGAGCTGCGAATGCTGTTTCCTGTATAATTATAAGCTCTTAGTTTCATAGCTGTGTGATGCTGTGAATGTTATATTTAATTTATTGTACCAGCAATTATCATTCGCACGATAGATGCTTCCTCTTCTTGTATTTCCCTATTACCAGCCATTCCGGTTATATATTCAACTAATAGCTTGAATGCCATACTCTGTGCATAATTTACAAAATCTAAACCTGACACTAGCAATAACTTTCCATTTACTTTTGTTGTCAAATTCGAAGTAGATGCTTTTGGACAGCATCCTGGAAAACAATAATCTTCTACCTGAGATAAAAATTAATTCTGTTGACTTATTTTTAAAAAGCAATCATCTATGGTAAGTAAATATTTACCCAAAATGACCCATCTTGGATTGTATGACCAAGTACAGCACAAACTAATCCTGATACCAAGTCTTTTGTATTTACATAATTTCCTGTGAGTTTTACTCGCATCATTTCATCTTCCAAATATACATAATCTTTGTCAGAGTGATAATAAGAACTTGATGGTAAAGGAGCAATCTGAAGCTCTTCACTAAGTTCATGTAAAATTGATGGTTTAAGTTCCTGGTGTTTATACAGTGTCCCAATTATAATACAATTATCAAAAACATCTTCTGTAGCAAGTTGAGTAAGCTGTAACACACGCACTTGTCCTGTGAAGTATATTATACCTATTGTATCTAAATTTCAGACATAATTCAATTCTGTCTGGATATTCAAGAAACATACCCCATTTCGATTTTGCTCTTTCTATAATAATTTCCTTTAAAGCTGCTAATCTAGCCAAGTATATACAAGAATATTGTTTATCAAAAGATCTTAAAGGAAGAGTAAATCTCAAGAAATCCTCAAATTCAACGCTCTTTCTCTCAATTGTTTGAGAATTTTCATCTCTCAGAAAAGACATCACTAAACTTATTAAGACTGCGATTGTTTTTCCACATTGAAACAACTGTCAAGTACTAGTTTATTTAGTACAATTACTAGTACTGTACTGTAGAGCTATCCATGGAGGACTGAGTTTCTCATGTAATTTCGCACTATTCTACTAGCCTGTATGGTCATCGCACATACAGTCCTGGCCGGTGTTGCTAAAATCACAATTTCGTCGGCATCACTGAATTATAGGTATGCTGGAATCCGTACGTCTGTATTTGTAGATAACAGAGCGAGAGCGCAGCTGTCTCATTCACTTTGTGGATGAGGTTGCCCTTTTCGAATTGAACTGTGCATGTGGTGTACAAGGCCTGCAAAAATATTGTTCCGCCAACATATCAGTGCCAGTCGTAATACGATGAAAAGAGTACTGAAATATAAGTACATATAAATCCTATCTAGGCTCCATGATATAAATATAGAGTCTTATAAAAACGAAAAGAAAATATTTAGCAGTCTTCGAAATAAAATATATGTGCCACTATTTCAGGTTATGGATATTTTTTCTTATGTTGGCTTAGTCCTCTCCAGTCCTCTCCGTGCGCTCTGCTTTATCCCAGCTCAAACTTTTCCAGAGACTGTACAGTGCCTAATACAGACAAGCTGCTACACTCACCTGTGTCCTTGCTATCTCTCTCTACTCGCCCCCACCACTGCTGTACGGCTTTCAGTATGGTTCGGTATGGTTAGAGTTCAATGGTCGCATATCAGTGCCACTTTAGTCTTCCCCGTGCGCACTGTGATGTGTGTGTGATAAAGACAGGCTGCTACACTGATCTGTGTCCTTGCTATTTCTTTCTACGTGGCCTCCACCACTGCCGTACGGCTTCCAGTATCACTAGAGTTTAGTGGCCGGTATACACATCTAGGTTTGTTGATTTATTATCTACGCTCTGAAAACAGATGTAAGTTCTTACAAAGAGCACGTGGTATTAAATGCGATGTTTGTGCTTGCTGAATTAAAGGACACAGTGAGAATTCCTCCCTGGAAGTTTAAATGTAAACTAAATGATGCAATTACTGATGAACTTAATAGAAAATTGGCCAATAAGGTATTTTATTCGTTTTGACTAATATTAAATATAGGATTTATAATAATCGTCAATTTTAGGTTTACTTGAATGTAGGATTGTGTATCGCTTTACATGATATTACAAAGATTGAGGAGTCATATATTTTTCCTGGCGATGGTTCTTCACATACGAAAGTCATCTTCAGATTTATCGTTTTCCGCCCTTTTATAGAAGAAATTCTTATTGGTAAAATAAGAAGTTGTAGTGTCGATGGCGTTCATGGTATTTTCTCTATTTTTCTGTTAATGTATAAATCTATTTTAAATGGTTCTAATTCAGTCTTTCTATATATTTCCAGTTACATTGGGATTTTTTGAAGATATCGTTATACCTCCACATAAACTTCAACATCCATCAAGATTTGATCAAACGGAACAAGCATGGGTTTGGGACTATGATACAGGAGATGGAGAAAAACATGATCTTTTCATGGATGCAGGTAATGCTTTAAAAATTTTTTATTGAAATTCATTTTAATGAATTGTTATTAATTAATGATCATTGTTTTATATTATTTAGGAGAAATTATCAGATTTAGGGTAGTTAGTGAAACATTTACCGAAACACTACCATCTGGTCCTGCTACTACAAGCGATTCTGTTGAGAAACCAGAAGCAAAAAATACTTTACCATACACATTGAGTGTGAGTATCAAATTGTATATTTTATTCTGTACAATACAGAAGAATTTTTCATTAATTATAATTAATTCTTAGGGTGCCATTGATGAACCAGGATTAGGTCTTTTAACATGGTGGGAAAATACATAGCACGGACACAGTGAAGTGGGACAAGTGTTAAAGGATAACAAAACTGTAAATCCTGGACAATATTTTTATTTGACTGTATATCATATCTTGTTCTTGCTTCTGTCGTCATTCATTCTTAACACTAGTTACCCTATTAGTAAAGAATCACAATAAAGTGACACAATATTCGAAACGATGTTGAGTTTGTATTTTTGATTAGTAATTGAAGTGTTATTTATACTTTTTTTGTACAATATATACAAAGTCCTCGCGGCTTAGTTCATCTTAAAGACATAAGTTGACGGAAAATATATTCACTTGTAAAAATTATACTTCCCTACGTTCTAACAGCGGCTTGACATGCGTTGAATAAAATTACGTATCGTCAATAGCGAAGGATGGTTATGAATGATTGATCATACATATACCTTTCGATACATCCATAACGTCAATGACGACCGTGTGGACTTACAATAATTAATTAAAATTATCAACAATCTCAATCACACAAAATATTTTAAGAATATATATTACCATACGTCGTTAGTTAATGAAAAAATTTTTTTAACTCAGCGAGGGAGAAAATCTTAAAGTTAAAGAACACTAAGAAGGTAGGGTGTGAAGTTATTCTCCTACTCGTTATAGTGAATCGATGCAGATCTCCTGACCTTTCATTCTTCCTTTTTCTTTTCCTTTTGAAATTTCATCTTACAAGACACGTTTTATCGAATCAATGACTTAGAGCATAGATTCATAGAAGTAGAGTATTGTATAACACGATTTGGAATGTTTTTATTAACATTGTGCCCGCTAGTTAGCTCATCTAAAGCAAGGTGACTAGCTCTGGTAACTTTCGTTACTTATAAGTAGCATACCAAAGGTAAGAGTTAGCAACGCGATGCTTTAAACTCTTATATCATCCATGAAAATGAAACAAAACAAAGTACAATAGAAATTTATCACAGTTCTAACTGCCGGTCCTGTCGTGCATCACGCCGCACTTTAAATCTACAAAATCAATACCTTATAGTTCAACATGCATCAGGAGATCATTTTGATCATTATCTTACTCAACTTGCTTCATATCATTATCTCTTGTACTATACAGAATCTTTGGAAAAGCAATGCATAAAAGCCTTTCAATGCCTCTTCTACTTTGTCTTAACTGTATAAACATAACATAACTAATACAATTTTTAAGATAATAGTAGCGACGTGAGATTTCAATATAAAAAACGAAATTCGATTCGACGTTGCGTTGTGGTCAGTGATAATGAGAAAAATTGTAAGTTTCGCTTTTAAAAACAGAGCAATGGCTGCTACACCCCTGCAGCATGAGTATTAAAAAATGTTCTCGACTGTAATCTTATGTATACCAGTACGGATAAGCACTGTTAAGAACGATAGGATCCTCCCCGTGATTAAAATTATATATATGACCGAATTATACCAGCAGAAGGCAGTTGAGTAACCCCATGTTATCCATCTGTACTCGTATTGATCTCGTTCAGATTCCTCTATAGCTAAACTCTCACTTTCCTGGATATTGCTTAACGTCAAGTCTTTAATACTTAAAGACTGCAGCATCTCGTTGCGGTCCATATACTACGAGAGACGCAGCTTCTGATAACGAGTGCCGCCAATCTCGTGGACGTAGTCGATATAATAAAACGTAGAGAACACTCAGAATTTTATTACATGATGATACTTCACTCTATGATCAGGCATCTTGGTAGGTGTTCGCGTAGATAATCAAAGAGTTCACGAGATGTTCCTGGACAGTTGGTTAATTCTAGCTCGTGTAGATGACGCAATTGTATTAAGCTGGATAATCCACTGCTCGTTAACAATGGGCAACCTGCAAATACCATTATATAAGTACAGGTTGACTTAATGTATACCATAGTTTATATGAAATTAGTATATTAATTATTATAACTGTTACCTGCTACCGAAAGCACTTGAAGTGATCTCATTCCGCATAGATGCTGAAGTCCAAAGTCTCTCAGCTGCGAACACCAGCGTAGGAATAAAGCACTCAGGGAACCCATTGTGGATATATAACCTACACCGATGTCAGTAACATGGACGCACCTGTGAACAAGGAAAACGATTTAAGTGACATTGCCTGTAATATAAAGAGCAGTACAGTATATTTTCAGTACACAGGATGAGACGTTTAAGCGAATATCCGGCGAGAGATGTCAGGCTCGTTTGGCAAACATGGCAAAGACTCAATTGGCGCCAACGAATTACGCCAGCCGATAAAACTATCCGCATTCTGACATTTCCTCAGTGCAAATACGAAACGTTAGGTAACTACTGCTCTTAAAGTGGAACACTTGGCAGCATTTTTTACATTCATCTTACTACGTAAACGAGTGGATCTAGTTGGTTCCGCTGATCTGACGCAATTCATTTCGATTTAAATTTCGCAAATTCTTAAGTCATCCTCGCGCATCTCTTTCCCACGATTTTACATCATTTTTTTAAAATAGTCAACGCAAATACTAACGGACTATGAATGAACTAACCTTGTCTGGAATGTGTTTATTAATAAATACGTCAACTTTTTCGTAGTCTAGACTTATTCCGTCGAGGTGATTCATAGGAGACTACGAGCACTATTTCAAAGTTACTATAAATTTTCCTCAACGTAAGCACAACGCAGTGATATTTTATATAATCTAGTCAAAGAAAATTTTCACTATTTCTCCTAAGCTTTATTATCGTCGAGAAAGCTATCGCTCTTACCTGTCCAATGTGAGCTCTTCCAAATGATTCAAATCACAGGCAATATATTCCAAGGCTGCATCTGTTATCCTGGGACACCAGCTCAGATCCAATGAGCGAAGTCTTGGCAGATTCTCTGCTATCAACTCGACACCATCGTCCGTCACTTTGCTACAGCCAGACAGTGAAAGCACCGTCAAGTTAGGCAAGGAATGCACTGAAAACAGAAATTCGTTTATATCAATACCTTTATAATGGTAAAAAAATTCCTCAAAAAATACAAAGAGCTATCTTAGGTATTAGGAACTTAAGCAATGGGCTTTTTTCTATTTACGAAGCAACTGACTAACCAGACTATAGGTATTGATTATCAATCTCTACAAGCAGGAGGTGATATAAATAACGAGGAGACAGGCCGTTGTCCTCAAATTGACTGCACTGTTAACTAACAACCTGAGCAGGGGGCTACTGGTGACAGCTTGAAATCTAAATAAAGCCCTCTTCCTTAACTCTAAATTTAATCCACAGCATGTATACGTATGAGGGAGACTCGTTGTTTGCCATTACGACATCACTTGCAATTAACATCTTGAGACAAATATCAGAACTTAATTTGAAGCTACGATCTTCTCATGCTCAACCATTGCCCTTTGATATCTTTTGCTGCTTGTTAAAGTCGCTAAAGAACCACATGTCTCTTAAGTAATTGTATTTGATCTTCGGGCTACAGAACCATCATACAAAACAAATAAGATGACAAGTTTTGCGTCATGTGTTCTAATCAACGCCTGAACGTTTCTGTGTGTAGAATTGTTTTTTACGATCCACGGCCGAAGGTCTATTAATGGTACACAAGTTAAAAATGTGATAATTACGTTGCTACGATATAATACTTGTAAACCAACCGGTGGAGAAAGGTGAAACTCGGGACAGTTGAAAATATAAAGAATATTAGGATTAACGGTGTTCGGCGTACTAGCAGAAGGAGAAGTATCTTATATAATGATTTTATAATGACAATTGTATTCTCCAAGTTCTCATCACTAATTCAGTTATCTGAACAAGTAAACAGTTATATTTATGATACAATAATTAGGATATTGAACAAAGTTTCTTTTTTAAATTCTTTTCAGAAATAGCATGTATAAATATTGATTGTTTAGAACTGATTCTATTAGGAATTTGATTTCAATTTTGAAAAGAAAAAAAGGAAAAATGTCTTTTCTCTGAAAGGATTTTGGATCTGTGACAAGATACTAACAGTTACAAGACTCGTAAATTT
>JARQSV010000435.1:341289-355608 GCA_030142285.1 Calameuta idolon
CTCATCATTTTTATTTGTCGTGAGTTATATGAATTTGCTCTTCAAAATACAAATATGAATCATTTGAGATAGTATGGACCAGTTAGTTTATTGAATTTAATTTTTTTTTTTTTTTTTTTTAGGGAATGTATCTGTAACCGAATTGCACAAGGAACCTTCCGGTGGCCAATCTCGAGTCTACCATTAATAATTGTGAAACTTTAACTTAAAATTCGTGATTAACGACTTCAAAAGTTCCTAGATACCATATTCAATAAAAATTTAATGATCCTTAATGTCTCTATGATACCAATGATTTTAACATAGTTTAACGATTTATTTCTCCAATTTTCGAGGATTAGAGTTTGACTCCTTAAACGTACTTACTTGCAGTTAATTTTTTGCACATATTCATATTATCATTTCCTCTCTATAATATTGAGAGATCATCCGTTGTTTCGGGGTACAGCGTGGTAACCTTCTAGTCTACACTATAATACGTTCAATAAATTTCCTCTGATTCGCAGATCTTGTCGCATAGTGCAACACATTTGTGGGAGAGCTGCAGACTCGTAGGTACTGGTGTCTTAGAGCAAAGTCCTGATGGATATTTAGCCAGTCCTTTATCATTGCGACATAAAATTCAAATATTGCTCAACACTCACTGCAATGATCACATGAATTTCGATGATGGTAGTTGTTGCAGTTATCCTGAAGCTGCTACAACTTTACAACTAGTCACATTATCAATTCTTGCTTTCTGGTAATTAGTTAATTATAATAATATTACTATTAAAAGATTCTTTTATACATATACTATATATTTGTTTTTTTGTAGTATAATCATTGGTGCCAGCACATGGATGTATCGAAAGATATGCCAGTATCGGACAGGAGTTACTTATACTCTTGTAGCAACACAAGAAATACAAAGAACTGAAGAAGCTAATAGTGCTGAGAGTGTAAAACCTGAACCCGCTCAACCACAAGATTTATATACTCTAATCACTTCATTGGCACTTCTCTCAATTATCCTTTTATACTTTTATCTCTGTGACAGGTATAATATTCATTTCACGTACATAAATGCAGTCGTAATTACTAATGACTTTACTATAGTTTTTATTTTAGTTGTTCTGCTGTGTTTTTATTTGTGATCAGTATGATATCCAAATTATAAACCCAGGGTTTGCATTCCAGAACTAATTTCTTCATGAAAGAAAATAAATACTATAGTGAATTTAGTTTTTGGTTACCACTGGGATACATATTGGCCCTTGGATTATTCTTCACTGAGGATCGTGAAAGAGGGCCTAGAGCTTTAAACAGAGAACAAACAGATGAGTGGCGAGGACTTATGCAAGCTGTTGTGCTTATATATCATGTAACTGGTGCCCGCAATGTATTACCAATTTACATGCACTTAAGATTAATTAATTCTGCCTACTTATTTCTTTCTGGTTATGGACACTTTTGCTATTTTTGGCAAACGGGTGACGTCTCTCTTGTCAGATTTGCCAGAGTAAGTGATATTCAAATGTTTGCAATGGAATCATATAATAATTACTGTAACATAAATGCTCATGTCAAATTTATTCTACATTTCAGGTGCTATTTAGACTTAATCTACTTACAGTGTCATTGTGCCTCTGTATGAATAGACCATATCAATTTTATCATTTTGTACCATTGGTGTCCTTCTGGTTTCTGGTTGTCTACGTTCTCGCGTGGTTGCCACCTAGAGTATATTCAGGAAGTCTCGCTGAGTATGGTCCAAGAGCTTTGCTGTATTTAGCCCTAAAGCTCTTAGGACTTGTGTCTGTCATAACAATATTATATATGTCCGAGGTACTAAATTTAATTTCTAATATATTCTACTACAAGGAAATAAAATCTTAATAAGTGTTTTTTGTAATCGCATAGGTATTTTTCGAAAAAGTTTTTGTCACTCGACCTTGGAAAGCACTGTTTGTTACGACGGACGACGACATACGCGAATGGTGGTCTCGCTGGAGGGTAGACAGATATAGCGTAGCCTGGGGCATAGCATTTGGAGCAGGTTTACTCGCATTGCAAAGAATAGACCATATTCCAGGGACAGCTTTAGCCCCAGTCCTGGCATTTCTGTCTTTAGCAGCGTATACTACCTTTACTATACTTTGCCACTCAGTCTCTGAGTGTGAAGAAGTTCATTCCTACATAGCATTTATACCAGTAATTATATTCTTTAAAATTATGTTCCTTTCAAAATTACTTTTATGATTATACTCATCGTCCTATATATTCTGATTATAGATAATTGGTTATGTAGTACTACGTAATGCCTCATTGCCACTTCGAGGTAAACATTCTGTGCTCCTAGCTGGTCTGGGTAAAATTAGTCTGGAAGCTTTGGTGGGTCAGGGCCATGTCTGGCTGGCGGCTGATTCTCATGGGGTTCTTGTACTTCTACCAAGATTGCCGGTGCTCAACCTATTGGTTACATCTTTTATCTTCATATGTGCTAGTCATGAGGTAATCATCGTTAATATGACTATTCTGTTTTTTATAATTTATATGTAATGTTGTATTAATATGATATCTAGGTACATAGACTGACACACGTATTGGCTCCATATGCTGTGCCAAACGATTGGAGACTGGTAGCTCGTAATTTACTATTATTTATTGCTGTTCTTGTTCCCATTGGTATTCATGATGGTATGTTCTAAGTTCTAAGGAAACTAAATACTGAAACTATATTCGAAGTTTAATTCATTAAGGCGAGATAAGTTTTTGATTTTTCTCGCCATCTCTCTGTATATATTTATTTCTGTTGTAACGTGACATTACTCTCGTGATGAGGAAGCGGGTTCACGAGCAATGCTAGAGAATTATTGCCTAAGTAATTATCAAGCCAGGTAGTGAATTCCATGTCGTAAATGTTGACGCCCCGAATTGATAGTTCGAGGAGGGCCGAGGTACAAAATTTGGTCTGAGTTCATAATTTTTCGTTTTTTGTCCCCGAAACGGTCTCTAGCATTCAAAATCCGAATTAAAAATTATAAAAGACAATATGAGTATGTCAACGTATTGTTTACGTATCCCAATAAAACGTGCAAGATATTTCACATGGAAAATATGATTTCGATGGTGCTTCTTGTATTGCTATAACTTTACTTTCACCGCTTATGGTTGCTTGTATACATGCTTCATTTTAATTAGTAAATTAACAGTACATTCAATGTTCAGAATTTGTCATTGTTTTTATAAATATATACATTTTCTTTATTTACATTCTGCATTATTTGTTAAATCATGCAATTATCTTTTCCCTGCCTGTAGGAAACACCGTAAATTATGCTACAAATTCATAGGATGACGGAAAAATGGAAACAAATTAAAAATTAGAAAATCAAAAACTCTTTTCATTTCAATGTGTTACCACATTGAATGTCATAATGTATAAGTTAGAATTCTTATCTGTTATCTACATATTGCTTCAACCAATTAGTGGAGCGTTTATAAATAATATATTTATAAATTATGTTCAGGATGCCTGAATGTGATTTACAGGATATTTCACAAAAAGAGTATAACCGTCAAGTTCAATTGCTCAATATCAGTTTGTACCATTCAAATATTTTATTAAATATTTAATGAGAAACTATCATATTCGATCACTATTTTTCTTGGAATTAGATTTATCATGTTTAACTTGACTAGTATAAACATCATAACCAAGGGATATCGTATTGTCATAAAGCACTCTGAATCGCGTTGGGAGAAAGTAAAAATTAATAACTTGGGCTGGTGGCCATACAATATACTCAGCTATATATAATCTATGAGCTTTGTCCTTAATCTCTTGTTTAAGCTCTTCCCAATTATTCATTTCTAATATACCAAGTGTTAAGAAAAACATCCCTATACACAGTGGTGAACACACTAATTGGTCAATAACAACTTTTTTAAGTACAATTCCAATAGTTCTTCCTTGTATCCTAGCATCTAAATAGCAATACCAATGGTGACACACGATTCCTACAGACATACCAGACACAGCCATGTTTCTTGTTCTTGTTGGACTCCACCTATCCCATTCTCCCTATAACCAACACAACATTTGTTATTCTTTCATGTGGTACATCATTAAATCATTAATTATGTTTAAGGTATTACAATCTGTAGCACAGTACCTTTAATATTTCATAGTGTTGTTCCAATACGTCACCAGTTGCAGATAAGGATATTGATATGCCAACGTTTGTGTAGAAAAGATTTTTTGCAGAGAAGAGCTGCTCCCTTATTTGTTTAGCTTTGCTAATCCAAAGACCCATGCCCCTGACCACACTCATTTCCTAAAATGCAGGACGTTTTTAAATCTCTGGATTAGAAATGAGTATAATTAACAATAAGAAAATTTTATTCCAAAAAATCTTTATAAGTATTAATATTTCTTTTAAACAGTATTCTTACAAGGTTCTTTAAGTAAAATATGTTTTAATGATGTTTTTTGAAGAATGACAAGCACATCATATATGAATTAGTTAAAATATTTTACCCTCTTTCAGGTTAAGTATTATGTCATAGGTTATACCAGCGGTCTTGGTTATACTAATATCAATTAGCGCTAGCAAATTTGTGAGAGAGAAGTATGTTTTAGTGGTTTTAATTTTACAAGAATCTTAACATTGTTATCACTAGAAGAACAATACACTATGAATATAAAATCGATCTCCTTTTATAAAAGATTAGTATAAATACCGGAATGTATGGTCTTCATAACGGGCAGACATGTGAAAAAAAAGACGGATCGATCAGTGTTATGCATTACGATTTAATTATTTTTAATACTATAATACATATTTTACTCATACTTCACATATATCTATAAGAGTCACAAAAACTGTATTTACTTCCTATATATATATATATATATAATTATACTTGATTCTTAATCAAATACTTCCTGAGAGCCTGCTGTAACAAACACCTATGGAACGCTGTTTTATTTTTTAATAACATAAATAATATTCAGACGAAAAATTACCAAAAACAGAATTGCACTTACTAATCTCGGGCATAAAATGATGAGCATATAAAAATGAACCAATTATTTTCTATGGTGAAATGAAACAAATACTGTATCTGGTTAGGTTTTTTTATTTTTATTTAATTTTTATTATTCAACGCTATATAAAGGCAACATTTTTAATACATTGAGTTATCAGAAAATTAGGTCGAGGTAGAATATGCTGATAATTCGAAATATTAAACATAAAATTATCTTTCCGTAGGCTTGAATAAAAAAATTAACTAAATTGAATCAGGCTACTCAAAAATGTACGAAAATAAAAAATTTTTAAGCAGATACAGTATTTGTCTGATCTCACCATGCATATAAAATAATTGTGTGCGTTTTTTACGTTTTTCTCTTTTCTTTACCCGACATCAATAGGGGCCATTCTTGGGACATTTTTTGCTGCTTTTTTATCAGGCTGAATAGTATTTAAACTATTAAAAAGTGAAATAGCCTGCCATGCGTGCGAATATTATTATATTTATTTTTTTTAATCAGACCACGCTGCGGCCACGGCATATTAAAACAAAAACCTTACGTACAGGTGTTTGTTACAGGTAGGCTCTCGGGAACAAGAACCGTTCGCTAATCCCTGTACCAATTTATTGCATATATATGATGTAATGTAATACAATATTTGTAGTCTAATATAATCATGTATTTAATGAACCTTTTTTTATTTTTTTTATTTTTATTGTTATTTAATGAACCAATAAGAATACTTCATAATTAAAAAAAAAAATGAGTTGTGACACTCGAACCCGAGACTTTCGAACGTTAATCCAGCATTTATAATTAGTACGCGTGCTACCGAGTCGTTACGACGTCTTAGTTGAAAAATTTATATTTCTATAGTTACCCACGTTCAAGGGTTTGTTTCAAGTTTTATTTTCTTACTCTATTATTTCCAAATCTTCATATGGATTATTAAGGATATTAACATCGACACAATTGACTACTTTATTACTACGGTTTATGCAATCAAACCAAACATGTGGTACTAGTTCGATATTCTTGTTCAGGTGGCGCGTCGATACGCCAAAGCACAGCTCCAGATTCTCACGGGTAGTATTACTATATATACTCGACCAATCAAAACCGTAGAACTGCTTCGAGGGCCTTCCGCTAAGGTGGTACGCCGAAACTAGAATAAAATTTGTACGTGAAGTTAGCACTGTAACATTTACTTTTTGAATTTTCTTGTTTTGAATTGTAAGAAGCTGAATATTTTTTAATACAGTCGATATACATAGGTATACAAAGGACTTTTCAACCAATCGTGCGGCTTTCTTGAGATATAAAGGATGCAATTGGGACTAATTTCACGCTCCACAGATGCCCGTACGGGTTATGTTTTCAATGAAACCGCTTATCAACAAATTTTTTAATTAAGTAAATCGTGACCAACAAAAAGTTCGGCCTTGATTAGGTCTTTGTCGACTTCTGCGGATGATTTTAATTTAAAAATACGCATTAGACGTATGGAGCCCAGTTCACAGCGACGCAACATGGCTGCCCTCGTTGTCCAGGAATGGCTTTATTTTGTTTTCAACGATATCGCTTACCAACAAATTTTGTAATTAGGTAATTCGTAACCAACACAAAATTTGGCATCGATTGCACACAAAAAAAGTTATTTTTGTGAAAAATAAGACCTTTAGGGCTAACTTCACACTCCAAATTTTATTTTCCATTTTCCAAAAAGATGAGCAGCCAACAAATTTTCTAATTGTTCCAATAAAAACCAACAATTTTTTAGCAAAAGAAAATATTCAAAAAGTAAATGTTACAGTGCTAACTGCATGTATTTAATAAAAGTGTGGCCACGAAAAACAGGCCTCATGGAGTTGTTTTCTTCGTTCGCATCGTTGCAATACGAGACAAAGTGTATTGTGATATTGCCTTTATGATTCCTTGGCGCTAGTTATGTTCAGCTGACCAATCTTTTCGCGCGCAATCAGTAAAATAGGCGCGATTTTACCTCCATACGTGGAGTAGTAGTGCAGCAGCTAGCAAGACTCACAACTGGATAAGGAGCGTCTTGAGTTTTCAAAAGGTTTAACGGACTTTTGGCGACATCCTTGATCGTCGAGCGCAACCGGATACGTATATATTCGTATATAAAAAATGTCTCAGCCGTCAGTAGCGGCGTTCTTTAATACGCGAAAACGGCAAGCTCCTGACGATTTACGAAGCAAGTCCAAGGTCCTAATTTTAGAGCAGGAACAAACGAACCTGGTGAATGATGCTGGAGAAAATAGTGAGATGAAGCGATCGGAGTCTTCGGGTTCACCATTAACTATTACTGAAGAAAATACTGGTCGAGCAACTCCAAAGCTCGTGTGTTCTTCTACTGACGATAGTGAGAGCAACTCCTTGTCTTCCGAAAGGGTACCTAGGATTGTTATTAAGCAAAATCCTGCTGTAAGAAACATCCAGTTTGATTCTGTGAAAAGTAACACTCAGAGGACTTCTACAATGAACACTAGAAACAGATCAATAAGGTCTCGCAAGCATTCTTCTCAAGATGGTCAGATTGATATTCGTGAAACTTTTTTGAAGATTAGCAGCAGGGCTGATGAAGCCAAGAATGTTCTTTTTGAAAAGAAAGGTGCCTTGAGTCCCACTAAGAAACATTCAATTACTCCTAAGAAGAATCAGGCTGTTGTAACAAAGATTGTTAACGGTACAAATGAGCCACCTGCAGCTGGTTCTGTTACTCCAAAGAAAGGTTCACTTATGGATAGGCTGAGTAAGCAAGATATGAGTCTATCTGAGATCAAGAATAGGATCAATAAGTCTGGGAGACTAGCAGAGCTTAAGGCTTCCATTGCCAGAATCAAAAACTGCGAAGCTAAGCTTGATAATCTCAATAATAAGGATGAAATTCGAAAGCCACAAATAAAAAAGTTTGAGAGAATTCAACTAGAAGTTCCTGTTAGGTAAGTTCATTATAAATATTATGATTAAATGAAGTAGCTATTTCTATAAGTTTCTGATTTCATTCAACAAGACTTTTAATATATCAAACACAGCTATTTTAAAAATAAAATCATTGGAACCTCTAAGCGGATCGTTAACTATTTCAGTCTCTTGGTATAGTCAGTATTGATATTTCCTCATGATAATTAGTACTGGTAGTTTTCCATTGCCCATATTCTTCAACAAGAAGTAAAACTTTGCAAAAGTTTATGCCCTTCACAAAAGGACAGCAATTAGTGTTATATCTATCTTTATCTGATCAGATGTGATAGGTTGATCAGATTTTTAGTAGATAAATAGTGAATAACTGTGCTAAGCTCTATCGAATAAATAAACCTAATGGGACTTAATTATGTTTAAGTGAGATATATTTTTCTTCTGTTACATTCATTAAATTCAAATCATTTAAAAATGGATTAAAAAGATTACCGTTGAAGCTACGTAATAATTTGCAAGGTATATCTGTACATTTATTTATTCATTCAATTTATTTCTATTTAACAGTCCACAGAAGAGCAATCAATCGCCGAGTAAGTCGTTCTTAAGTCCAACGAAAAATATAGATCTTCCCAAGAATGCCAGTCCTCAACGTAGACTACTGTTTGCTCCAAAGGAGTCAACACCAAGTCCAGTAAAGAGCAGCCCAACTAAAGCTCCAGCTTATCAAAGATTCCAATCCTTGTCTGACAGTGGTCCTCTTGCTTTACCACTACCTTACAATTATCGATTTCTGGCAGAGGTTTTCCGATGCGTCGATACGGTAAAAATATTCCCACTAATAAGCAATAAATAGAGCAATTTTATTAAGCAAACATTTTATTAATAGAAATGTTTCTTCGTAACACTTAACAGGTTGCAGCAATGTTATTCAACCGCAAGGAACTTATAACATTCAAGAAACTAAGACCAGGGGTTCAAGAACAACTACGTCGTAACTTCACTCTTGACCACCTAGCTCAGATAAAGACAATCTATCCTGATGCTTTTACCTTCCATCAGGAGAAGCACAGAAACTTTGGGTCTATTTCCCAGCAAGAGAAATACGAGCTGGTAATCACACCTATAGTAGAGGTAAAGAGCGGCCGCAATACACCAGATGCTGATAATGTACTAAAATCAGCTTCTGAGAGCAGCATGAGTCCTGCAGTATTATTAAAAAGGAGAAGAAAATTCTTCAATACCCTTCTAGGTAGCTAATGAAGAATATGCAATAGTGTGATTTGAAAATGTCGATGAAATTATGAGATATGATTGTTTTTTATTATAGAAAAAGTTAAGGACGAGCACGAAAAGTTCCTGCTAGGTTTGGAAATGCCTATGGTCATTAAAAAGGAAAAGATCACCAGGTGGCATCCTGAGTTCGACGTGGAGAGTTGCAAGGAAATCGAACGTGCTGAATTGCCTGAACCACCCAATGTTGATAAAGCTTCTTCAGCCAAGGATGTTCTGGGTAATATAAAAAGTGATATACATATAAGTAAAATCATCATCATAATTATCACGGTGACCCATATGTAACGAAAAGTCTTACGTTGCATTCGAAGGAGTTTGATGTCTGTCACAATCAGAATGACTTAGTGTTTTTATTTAGCAAACGTTTACTACGTTGCAAAGTTGCATTATACGTTTGACCTGATTATGCCGAGTTCCCAAACTAGTAGACCATCTATCAGCAAATAATTTCGCATCTTGCAATTCTGCTGATAATCGATATAAAGCTTACTCGATTTGCTCGGTACTCTATACATTATCGTTAGTATTACTTTTTAAAAGACGGCCTCAACAGTTTTACAGTATAATGTTAGTACTAGTTAACGGTTTTAACGTAACACTGAGTAATCATCAGATGATTCACAGAATAAGTAAGTTAGAATGTATCAGTCTATTTATTTACATTGCGTGCACACACTGCACGAATGTGAAAAGTGTTAATTTTCATTGATCAGCAGCAACCACAGAGTAATAGGAATTTATATAAAATCCTATAAGCTAATGTATTATTGTTACAGAAAAAGCAAAAACTCTGTTTAACTGCAATACGCGCATGGAAAAAGCTTTGCAGCGGTTAGTTGAGGCTCGAATGACTTCAAAATCAACTTCCCCACCGCTAACTTCCGATTCAATCACTGCTGATGTTACTACTCAAGTGACTGAAGAGGGTGTTCGAAATGTTGAGATATCAGTGGTAGATACTCCTCCTGCAACACCAACGGCTCAGAGTACCTTCCTGAGTACTGCTTTCAAAGGAATCCCCAAAGCACTTCTCGAGAAGGTAAACAAAAATAAATATCAGTGAAGTAAATCGCTTTTCAGTATAGAAACTCTCGAAATGGTTTCTTCTAATACTTGGCATTTTTTAAAATTGTTTCAGGTTCGTGCCAAGCAAGCCGCTAAAGCTTTAGAAGCTATGACGAGAACTCCTAAGGCGGAAAAAGAAGCAACAACTTATTCAAGACTCCCAGAACTCGCTAAAATTTTGCGCAATATATTCGTGGCCGAGAAGAAGGGCATCCTCACTGTGGAATTCGTAATTCAGAAGCTTGATAACTCTTATCGCACAAAGTTAACGCCCAACGAACTTGAGGAGCATATACGTTTACTATGCAAGCTTCTGCCTACTTGGACAAGTTTACACGTCGTCAGAAAAATTGATTATCTCAAGCTGGCAAAGGACGTCGATATCGCTAAGGTAGTTAAAAGATTGGAAATACTGGCCAATGACAAGGTAAAGGTATAACAGTAATTTCCATAGTAAAACTTAAAGGAATACAGAAATATTTATGATTTTTTATCTGCACGTGCACCGAATTAATTAATTCATTATACTTTGATCACATTGAAAACCACAGACCTTAAGATTAATTATTTACGCTGACTGTATATACGTGGAAGAGTTGATAGCTGATTCAACATTTTTGTTTGTTTTTGTTGTAATACATTTTTCAATTCTTTTTTGACAGTCTTATGCAAGAAGTATCAGCAAATGAATTTTTTATCCATTCACTTTTTTGAATAATGAAATTATAATTTCGCATGCCTAAGTTAAATACGACTCTTCTACGTTACGTGCCAAAGGGAATAAAACGCACGCCAAAATATAAATTAATACAATTAAAATGCTACTAGCAGACGAAGAACCTGTTGTGACGCTGCATTACACTCCGCACAGTTAATTAACAAAAATCGATTAAAAAAAAAAACGTGGGACTGTTTTGTTGAGTATTATGCACAGATAATACAGATCGCGTATAGGGATACTTAACTTACATATATTACATTATTTTCATTGCACATTACATACTTTAAGTGAAACTTTGTATACATAATATTAATATACACTTTTGATAAAAATGATTATAAATCAACGAAATTGTACAACTTAAGGAGTAATACGATATAAGTCCAGTAATCGATACAATTTTCAAATGAATTATTTAGGATATCTACATAAGTATGATTTTCAATCTTGGGAATTTGTGTATGCTATTTTTTCACGCAATAAAAGTTTACAAGTATCACGCATATATTTGTTTAAATAGACCAAAGGATTCCAATGCTTACAAGATACCTTGCATAGATAGATCAATGTAGTTGGTAGAGCGTATACGCACATAACTGCTTTATAACTGAAAATCTATCTTAATAATTCTTAAAATTTGTATAAATAAAAAGCTATATTTCGAATCGCAATAGGTATAATGGCGCTTTCAATTAGCAGAATTCTATTACACCTCGTGTAAGCTGTGACTCTGACACGTCGGATTTGATGACTGTAGAACAATTGGCGTCAATAAAGCTGGTACCGCCACGAAGAAAAATGGAAATAAAGCCTATAGCCAAATTTGAAGATAATTAAGTACCTTAATCCAAATTTTAAAATCTAGTCGAAATCTATGGTAGTGATAGCTTTATAAAATTTTGTATCGCTTTTGTAACGATATATTTAATATTGAAGAGGAAATCCAATTCCAAAATTTTCACATCTGTCAACTGCCTGAATTGCAAAATGTGATCGTCTTCACATCTTCGGAAAAGTCTCTCAAAATACTGATCGCCTACGATGTTCATGAGTGTAGATTCTGCATTACCATTCGAGATTCCTTTTAAGTGTAACGATAACTCACAATGGGCAGATATCGATAGTCAGTAATATCACGAAGAACGATAGCGTCAACGAAGATACCATCTAAAGATATTCATCAAGAATTCAAGAAACATTAACGAGTTTCGAGGGCGATGACATGCATCCCATTCTATTTTTGTAAGGTGCATGGGAATTCCGTCAGTCCCATAAGACGCTCGCCAGTAAGTACCACAACTATCTATACATACGTTCTAAGTCCTATAACGACTTGACTTATGATTTACAACAAACAATATTACTAAATTAATCAATGGATTGCAGGCCACAATTAACATTAATACACTTTCCACAAAATTTAACTGTATATAATTATGTTCTAATCTATATATATATATATTGCAACTATTTTTAATTTTTTTAAATTTTATTTAGAATGACTACTTTAAACTACGATACTGCAAGGAAGCTACGTGCTACAGTCGTTCCACGAGTAAAAGATCCTGTTTAGGGGACTCCTGTGCTTTAAAAGTCATAGAAAGATGGCCCCTTCAAAGGCTATATTACTTGAGAACGGACTACTACAACTATTCAACGCATCACTACTCCAATGGTCTACTGTGCACTTGTCAAGCGTTTTTATATAGCCATGACTTCCCCATATGGTAAGAATGGAGCACATGGTCGCCATTGCGCAATGCTGACTGCTTACAAGAACAGAATACCAGTGAAAAACGTAATACGAAATCAGTGCCGTATATTCGTAATGCGTGACAACGTAATTCCGCGTAAATTTACTCTCACTGAAAGATCCCATTCAATGGGATACATATGGGAAGATTCTCATGTGTGGATAGATAGCATGTATTATATATATAACTTTATACATATATACTGCACATTTAAAGGTCCTACGGCAGTTTCGTACCGCGGTCGAATTCCGAGTTCAAACACCATATTATATATTCCTGCAGGAGTCTCATTGAATTATTACGATTCCCATGTGAGGAATAAGTGAATAGTTTCACATATGCATACGAGAGCAGAGGCTCTGTTGGCAAAACTAACATAAGCATATATTATCTAATTATCAATGAAATTCATAATTTTTTAAATAATTTTTACCAGTGCAAAAATTCTTTTGAATCTCAGCAATACCCTGTGATTTCTCCCTTTCTTTATTTTCTACTGTGAATACATTGTGAATATCTTCCTGAAACTATGTCGATTTATGTTCATGAGATCTCGCCTTAGTCTTCTTTCTTTTATTCTCTCTCGAAGCTCTGGCTGGTGTGCCGAGCTTATTAATATAGAGGGTACATTGTTCCCTGGAGTCAAGAGTATTTCTGAGTTTATGTAACGCGGCCCAAGTAGTACGACACGAGACGCTCTAACGTGCAGCATTCCTCTGTGGATATACTGGATTTTCCATAAAGCTTAAAAGTTTTAAATAAACCATCAAATTTTCGGACACCAGTGTTACAATATTTTTTTCGTGTGGATGACTGACTACTTTTTATACAAAAAAAAAAAAAACAGCAGATACTTGTACACAAAAATATTTGTATGATGAGACAAATTCTTCAGAATGGATACTAAATTGAAAATATTAGCTGTGTAAGTATAAGTTAGTATGTATTATTTATTAAAAATAATTACAAAAATTTATCTATTATTTTATAGGACTCTGGTGAGCTTGACGGTAGCAGGTGAAAATTCCGAGTCTGAAATAATTGCAGAGGATGGTTATTATCTGGACTCCGTGGATGAGTATTTAGCAGCTTCCTCATCTGAGACCCTCGAGTGTCCTTCGGCGAATGTAATCAGGACGCAATACAAATGTAGGAGTGCGAAGAACGAGTGGGTCGACTGCTCGAGAATGCATTGCTGTCCGGATTACACGCTTATTGCTGGTCATTGCATTCCAAAAGGTACTGATCCATGCACCTTGGATCTTTGCGAACAACGATGCAGCCTTTTACTTCAGAGAGTTATATGCACATGCTGGGATGGATACAGGTATAATATCTGCAATAAGAATTTATATTATTAATTTGGTATATAGAGAAAATTTTATAGCAACCGTTCTTTTAAATATATTGAAGCGACTACTTACAAAGTGTATTAATACCGGGATGCTCTTATATATAGTAAGAATAGTAAGTAGAGTTTAGAAATATGCTCAATGTGTATCTCTTACACAGTATAGCAATAT
>JARQSV010000435.1:355708-390073 GCA_030142285.1 Calameuta idolon
CTCTTATATATAGTAAGAATAGTAAGTAGAGTTTAGAAATATGCTCAATGTGTATCTCTTACACAGTATAGCAATATCCACTTATGAAAATAAACAGAGGCTTCTCTCCAAAGTAATATTTTTCGACTAGACAAATATATATAAGTATTTTTAGACAGCTGTATAGAAAATTTCATGAAATTTAGTATTTTATCGTATCAGTGTGATAATTAAAAAATTTATCTAACATTCGGATGAAATCATATGCACGTTCCTTTAGTTAATACTTTACTACCGAGCTAACACGTTTGTCGTATTTGTATAATATTTACACAGTCCATATAATAAGATAGACTTTATGTGGTTGAGATACGACTGACATAAGACCAGTTTGCTGTATAGTTGTGCCAGGTTAGCTAGTTGGATGTATACATATATAGTATGTAAGCAATATAAAGGTGGTTTTACATAATTTTATTTTGTATTGTTAATTTGTATACGCAAAAATACGTTATATAAAGTGCATAGATTGTATCGCGTGCACATGCTTGTGGATTCTCAGGATGATTGTGACTAATGTATATTTATTGAAAACAATTAAAGATTAGATACGTGAGGTTAGTAGAAAAATGTTAACTGTTATAGTCAGTTCGTGAGTAAAATATCTTTTTTTCTTTGACAGATTGAAATCATTAATAAGTCTTTTTCATAAAATCATTTAAGTATATGCAAAACTATGTGTGAGGCTTGTCAAGGATTTCAGTGGATTCGATTTGTCAAAAAAGAAACATAAATTACTTGTGAATCGATATACGATACATTGCTCGACTGCCAGGGTTTGGTTTGCTTATTTGGGTTGCAAGTTCATTGATTTACATTCTGCCACCTAGCGATAAACTTTTCGTTTAAATATTTACTATTATTGAAACATTATAGACTAGTGAGATTTTAGAATTTAGATTCAGGATCTCATGACTTTAGGCTAATAAGGTTTGCATTGAAAATAAAAATTGTAAAATTTCGTACGATAAACATTATACGTTTTTTTTTTTTACGTTGTTATCAGTACTGTCATTTCTATTGCTGCTTAATGATAGTTACAGTGTGTCTATATGGCATTAGGCTAGAGGTAAACGACTGACGTATCTTTTTACTATACTTTTATAGAAATTGATCATACGTAAATCGAGATTTTTATCGGTGTTTAGTATTGAGATTCAAATACAAGTTGTCTCTGTACGTTTCGCGCTAAATATTGAACATTGTAAAGGATTCATTGTTACAATGATAATATTACATAAGTTATGTACGTAGAATATTTGTTTCATTTTTTCAATAGAATTCAGTACCAGTAGACTCATTTTGATAATTTTTTGTATAATTTCTTGTCCGTGTGTACTTAATCAATTAATGATCAATTACTGTCTAAATTTCAGGTACAGTCCGGATAGACAGCGACAGGGTCTAAAGCCAGTTTGCATCGATATAGATGAGTGTGCCGAAGGCACTGCGGATTGCGAGCAAATATGTAATAACGATCCTGGTGGTTTTTCTTGCGATTGTCAAGAAGGATTTTATCTTCGAGCTGACAATAAAACCTGCGAGTCAGTTGTAGACCTTGGGAAGTCTGCCAACGGGGAAGCTGTTGCTGCTGCATCTAGATGCTACGCTAGCTGCGACACTGTGCTCCGACTAAATGACAAGGTAAAAGAAATTTGATATCAGTGATTAATCTTATTGTTAATTGAAATGGATTAAGACATCAGGATATATCTTTTAGATTCGTAAACTCCAGGAGAAGATGTCCGCCATAGGAACTGCCATTAGATTGTCAAGTTATTCTTCGGGTCCACCAGGTCCCATGGGACCACCAGGACCTCCGGGTCCTACGGGACCACGAGGATTTCCAGGGGACGACGTTACAATGGCATCGGAGGGTTACTCTCGGGATGGAGATAAATCCTACTCCATTTTGAACAGTTTTGTACCGGCTGAGAGTGGATATTGCAAATGTCAACGGGGACCAATAGTGAGTTCATTGACCTGAAATTAATATAGGAGCAAAAGTAAGACCAGGCAGTAACAAAGGTTTATGAGAATGTCTTTCTAAAAGATGAATAAAGCTCTAACCGATGTCTTCTTATTGTGCTAATGCAATTCCCAGGGTCCTACAGGTCCGCGTGGTGAAAATGGGCAAAAGGGCGAGGCTGGCGAGCGAGGACCAAGGGGTCAGAAAGGTGCTGCAGGAAGCTTCGATTTTTTGCTGCTCCTCCTGGCAGACGTAAGACACGACATTGTCCTTTTGCAGGAAAAGGTTTTCCAAGGAGAAACGTGAGTACTTTGAGATCAGTTTATGAAATCCGCGCCCCTCTTGTACCTTGCATTGTACCTACAGTATTATAATATTGCAAGCTAGATGAGAATTCATTAATTATTTTTAGTCCACCGAAATTCGACTTCCAGACACTTTTGAAGAAGCACAGACTCGCTAAGGACAGAATTAAATATTCCAAAGTTCTGCGTCATCAGATCGAGGACTTTGATGCACCAAGAATTCTACAGTTTGCCGACGATACACTAGAAGATGAAACGATAGACTCTTCCGGTGAAGAAGTGGATCAATACGATGAATGAGCTAGAGAATTATCAGGGATATACTGACGTTCAAGGACATAGATATGTACCATAAAAATGGTATAATACGTAAACAACCCTAACAAGCTGCACTTATACCAATAGAATCATTATTTACATCTAGATGACATATTAAACATAAGTACTAAATCTATAATATGTTATATATATAATATATATCGTAAGGTTTGTATGTAATACTGGTTCAAAAGGCGCTTGCGTTGGTACAGTGTCTACCAGGATGTTCCGTATTGGTCGAGAGCTCAGCCCAGGATACCAACACCAGTATCAAACACCTATAGAGAGTAACGAGCCAGGGTGCGCCCCACGTGTACGGACTCAAAGGTCCAAAAGGAGGGGACGTTTCAGGGCGCTTGCGTTTGCAACAGTTTCTACTTGCAATGGAACGTAGACCCGAGTGCGCATTGGTCGGGATACCTTTCTAAGGGTGTAAAACTCCAGGTTTACTAACCACGCCCAGATCCGTTTACCATCCTAGCTTACATAGTCACCAACCGAAATACATTGATATCTGACACAGAGAGTACCACCTATTTAGAAATCAACTTCCTAATCTGGAAAGACTAGTATATAAATCCATATTGTGCTCTGCGCCGTAGAAAACTGGTACAATGTCCTGATGTAGTATTTAAAAATTCTATAAATAAATGACAAGTAGTTTAAGTGAGCCGATAACGTATTATACAGTTATGCACTAAGCATATATGTATATATATATATATATATATATATATATATAATGTAATATACAATGCGCATGTATTTATACAGTTTACAACTAACGCTCTAAGGGATGCTGCTGCTGAGTCAACGTTTCTAGTATATACATATATGGAATCAAGTGGATATAACGAAAGTAACCCCGGTACCGGTGGACATGCGTGTAAGGGTTGGTCTGTGTTTGAAGGGTTGCAGATAATATATAGTCGTTCTCGGTAGAGCTTTTAGCTTTGACCGTTTCATCCGTGGCCGTGTGCTAGGCGACGCGCTCCCAATCTATAACCACACCACCCTCATCGGTATCCTCACCCCGGGTTGACCTCATCCTTCTGGTATATATCTATATCCGTCACTTTTTCACCTCGACTCCCTTGCCAGCTCGGTTAAAAAATGAGTTCGAACATTATTTTTGCGGCCCTTTCAGCAATTTGGCTGACCGCTCCACTCGGACGGTACGGACGGCTACGGGCAGGACTGCCGCAGCCAGTGGCTGCGTCCGCTGTGCTGCTACGGTGCGGCTTGCAATGTGCCGCATCAGCGAATGTGAAAATGAACAAAAAATATATATCTATATATTATATATTTCCCTCTGTCCGTCCGACGCTCGTTTTAGGATAGATATCCCTCTGGGACGTCCGTGCCAGGGAGCCATTTTCAATTCAATCTGTTAAAAGCACGTCAAAAAGTCATACGATATTTCACCGCGTCGCGACAAGCTTCCCGCTGTGGACGATTTCAAATGCTACCTATCTGCCTACCTAGCTAACCTGACTCTACCTAGACGTTCCGTTATGCCAATGTCGTCGGAAATGCTAAAGTATGGATGCGTTACACGTAATATCGTCATTCACTTTACTATCCATCGTCTAGAACGCTCTTATTATTTTCTTTCATTATTTTTAACCATCGTCGCGAACGTTCTCTTCCAATTTCTTATTTTCATTCGGAAATTTTGTTCTTCGATTTTTTACTGATTCTTTACCTCCATTGACTCATCCATCGATCAAACGAGCAAGATCAGGATGATCTCAGATACTTAATCACGGATGACGAATTTTTGAGAAAAAAAACTGTATCCCTGAGTAAGGAAATAATTCGTGTACGATTCTCTGAAATTATTCTAGAGAAACTATTCGTGAGTAAAACTCATGGAGTCAATGGAAACCGTAAGGAAGTCTTCTGTCACCTGTGTGCTCCCGAAGAAGAGTTCGAAGGTACTCCAGTGAATATGCGGCTTTCCAAAAGTTTTTCTGATGACAATCTGCCGTCTGAAGTACGACCCGGCTTCCTTTCCGATTCAAACACTTGACAGGTTCAAGATTACCTGGATTTTGTTGCCACTTTGTCAAGGACTATTGGTTCTTTATCTTTTGTACCATTGTTGACGCTATCAGGGCTGATCTTTTATCTTATCAAAATCTACATCCCCCCAGTTCACTCTGTTATAACAGATTCTTGTGCAATGTTTGGTAAACATGGTAATTCGAGATAGTAACGTACAATTGAGAAAAGATATTCCCTAGGATTTCAATAATCCCCTAGGACGATGCTTTTTCGAGTCACTGGATTGAATTACTGTTCGCTACCTGACGCGGAGGTAAGAAAGAGAACGATTTACCTCAAGGCAATTTTGTTTCTTCTAGTCGACTAAGATTCGTGAGAGTTACTAGAGTTTCTTTCTCAAGAGAAAATATTTAATCTTCCTGGATCAACCTGGGGATATTGGTTCGACTATACCGAGACTGCACGAAGCTGCCCAGAGACAACTAAGATTTCCGTCTGAGTCAGCGGTTGATATTTGTTTCTTTTTTCTCTTCTGTTCGTTTTATAGTTTTTATACGTCTCCGTGGCTCTTTAACATGCTAACGCAAAAGCGCGCTCCAGAATCAAATTTAACCAGCAATTCGCTAATCAAAGTCCTTCAAAAACTCGACATTTAAAGCTAGTGCGTATACGACGGGTTTCACATTGATTTATTGATTTATAAACAGGACTCCCGTACGTGTCTCATAATACTTCCATGATACGCATAAATTTATAGTCCATTGACTTTAATGTACAAACAGTATGTCATGGGAAAATATTCTTATGTAATTTATATGACGCATGATTAATTTATAGAACCGCATCAATTGATGAAGAGTAAAGAATGTAATAATGCTAGTAAAACAGTAATATAAAAACACGAGTAAACGTATATACATATAAATGGAAAAAGGCTGCCGTTGGGCAGCCACTCGAAATCAAAGGTAATTCCCCTATTGTGGATTGAGTCTGCGTAGGTACGTGTTAGGTAAGGTTAGGTTAGGTGGGTAGATAAGTAGGTAGGTAGTTCGGTAAGTAGAGATACGGGGTAGAAACCATAATACATACAATGCCTTTATTCCATTCTCATTGCGGGCAAATAACATCTGTACATTAGATCACTATAAAATCGGTGGCCATTGCAGGGATACAATGGGGCCCCATTCAAACCTCATTGTAGAGCGCGTTTCAAAGAAAGGTGGTAGGGACGATGATGATGATGATGATGATGATGATGTTGATGATGATGTTGATGGTTCGTGTACCAAGGTACCTAAATTGTGTAAAAGATATATTAAAAAGAAAAAAGAAAAACGGTTTCTGATATGTAAAGAGAAAACAAGGACGTAGGAAATTGTACAGGTATATATGAGAGTAAAGGGTGGGAGATTGAGGGTAGTAATGAAACAAGAAGAAAAGAGGAAAGAAAAGAATAAAAGAGACAGACGCAAAGCACAGTGACAGAGAAAAAGAGAGAGAGAGGAGAGAGAGAGAGAGAAAGAGAGAGCAGCCTTTAAAACAGTTGGCCGAAAACAAAAGGCGGAGCTGCGGAGAAACGTCTGAGCATCGGGCGCATTGTACGTCACGTTAAACGGGTTTTAAATAAAGGGTAATGTGTTGGTCCGTTGCTTCTCTATGTATATACTTATTGGCGACGTCGTGCTAGGTAGGTGGGTACGATGAAACGTGGGTAGGCAACCAGCAAGCTAGGTTATGTCCTTTCACTCGTCTCTCCCAGCAGATATAAACTCTTAACATCTCTGTGGGACGGCACCATGAGCCAATAGGGATGACTAGAAGGCGTGACTGGTACGAGGTAAGCTCTGTCATTGGTCGAAGCCTCGGGGTGGAACACTGTGGCACAGTGTTTTATTTCACACGCTTCTGGAGGGGCTGTTAGTTTCTGCCCTGTTGGTAACCTGCCCCACCACTATCTACCGAGGTCCTGTGTTCACCTCTAACCCCATGCTAAAATCCAGTATCCCCACTTACCCTTGTGGCACTCTCTCACTTTCATCTCTCTCTTGAATTATCTTTCTCTCTCTCTCGCTCTTTTGGAAACGTCGTACTCCCACTCCCACTCCCACTCTCAGTTAACCAATGATACTCAACCTACTGGATAGCTTTCTCATTCTCTTCTACTCCCTCTCACTTTCTCTCTCTGTCTCTCTCTCTCTCATCTCACCCCTGCCACCTCTCGCAAACCGACAACCCCCCTAGCTAACGCTACCTGAATTGAGTCTCCCGGGATGCTGCAATTGTTGACACACCGGAAGATCTCGCTGAGCAATTCGGCATTTCGGTCTCGACGTCCGAACAAGTAGTAGTGAGTGGCTTTTTCTTCTTGGACTGCGGTCTTCTCTTCCGAGTGCTGCGACTTTGAATCAGAGTGTCGAATTTTTACGCGCATCCCGCAAACGTCATTTATGTGTTCCACTTATGTGTATATATTCAATGTCGTTGCTGTCGTTGATACGTGCATCGATAGTAGCAGTTGTACTCGTGTCAGCTTCTTCTCTCGCGGAGATACAGGAGTGATAATCGAAGGGAGCTGAAAGAGTGTCAAGAGAGATTAATAAAAGCGAATGACGTGATTGGTGTTAGATAAATTAGAGTTTTGAGAGGTTTTTGGGAATGTCACTTTTTGAAAATTTTTAATTTTTTTACGACGTCATAGAGTCCTAGAGAAGTAACCAGCCTCTCATGACTATATTAATTATTGGAGCATCTCGTTGTAAAGTTTGATAACAGATGTGGTGATCATGGACCATTAAAATTATAAAATGATATATCACTCTGTACTAGAAGACTGGTGAAACGGACTTTGGTGCAATATAATAAAAAGGGTGTACCTTGGAGGCTTTGAGAAGAGGATGTCGCTACCAAGGGGAGTCGGTCTTGGAGTTGATGTCGGACAACTTATGCAGCATCAGCAACAGCAACAGCAACATCACGTGCTGCCTGCGGCTTTCTTTTTACGCGCGAGTGCGGAGCGCTATCAGAGGACACCGAAGTGCGCGAGGTGTCGGAATCACGGGGTGGTTTCTGCCCTCAAGGGACACAAACGTTATTGCCGATGGCGTGACTGTGTCTGTGCCAAATGCACCCTCATTGCTGAAAGACAACGAGTAATGGCTGCCCAGGTTAGTCTGTTGGAAGAAAGTATTAATTAATTAATAAATTGTCTCGGTTAAGGGTAAATTCCCAAATTGTCAGTATTGCAAGAATAGCTGTGTTTCTCTCAAATGCATAGAGAAAAATAAGAGCATGACGTTGGATGCAAACTTACAATGAATGCCGGAGCGTAGCGCCCTATCTTGGTGTAGTAATTCTTTTTTAAATCTGCTCGTTCGACTAGGATCACCCTTTAGCGAAAGGGATGCTAATGGAATTTAAAAATGACAAATCAATTGGCAGTAGATTTATCGAATCGAAAATAATTAGTAAAACGTTTGTCTTTACCAGCCAGTAAGCCGTGAGACCCTTTCAACATTGTATATTTGTATACGAGAATCCACCCTCCCTTCTAGAACCCTTATACGCGAAGAGTATCGTTAGCTTGAAAATTTGCCAGTGCTTGTTTGAGAATAGGGGTTGGTAAGTACGCGAGGGTGTATAAGCGTTGCGCGGTTAGTTTAAATGCGCTTGGATGCCGCAAACCCTTATGGGATACGTGATAGTTGCAAATTTGCTCAAGAGGATTGATCATCTCTACAAAAATGTTTAACCCTTGTTGTAGCAATATAAAATTTGAAAATAAGCGGCAAAATACTTTTTTGAAAAAAAAAAAAAGAAGACTGCATTACAAATGTATTTGCTGGGAGTAGACAAAAAATAGGGTTCACGAAGACACCTTAGTTTTGAAGAATTTGAAATTAGATTAGGTCCCTATCCATGCAAGGAAATGTGTAGCTTAAGGGTGCAAGAAGAGGGCCGACGCGTGGGTCTGTAATTCAAGCTCCATACACAGGGTGTGCAAGAATTGCACTTTTGTAATACATACCAGCCCCAATGATACACATAGCACCGGGGATAATGTTTCAACGAATATTACACGCTGATCGTGTAACATTGCACAATTGTAATACTACACAGGGACCGCCTTATAATCTGGCCTATATAAAAGATATCCGTCAACCTATTTAGAGACGCCTATATATTTATACGTTAACCGCCTATACAGCCTACAGGTATAAATCCTTCTTATTTTGTTCATGTAGAAAATCACAGTGTTAAATAACATTGTAAAGAATTGTAAGTAAACGTAAGATTTTATATTATTATTAAACGTGTTATTTAAATTTAAAACGTGCAAGATTTGTTTGTTACCTCTATCAACTTCGCATATGTTTATTTGGCTGGTTATAGGTCGCCTTGAGGAGACAACAGGCTCAGGAAGAAAGTGAGGCACGAGAGTTGGGCTTGCAGTTGCAATACAACAATGGCAGCTGCCCCACAGCTTCTGTTTTGCCGACGTCCGCAACAGCTACGGCAACTCCAACCGGAAGTCCGCCACCGCATACATCACACGGTACCAGCCCCGTAGGCCTTACGATCCCAGCCGCGGCTGCAGCGGCAGCGGCAGCCGCAGCTGCAGCATCGCAAATTCAAACGCAACTGCATCAGCAACCTGACTGCGGAGGCCTTCTTCAGCGGATGAGAGTACCCCAGGAGCAAGAGTATCGGCCAATTAAATCCGAGAATAATGATACTTCCGTCCATGGGAATTCGCTGTCCGGAATTACAGGTACGTACCGAAATCTCCAATAATCCTGTTAGAATCGATACCAAATTACATAAAATACCATCAATTGTATCATTGACGTGTAAAAACAAAAATAAGGTTATGTCGTGTTTACACTCAATGCTATACCACATTATATTGTATATCAAGCAAGGAGCGCGTGCCTCTGGTTTTCTCTTCAGGGTGTAGAATGGCCAGAGCACGAACTATGGACTGAAAGTACTGTGGGTAGGTTGTAAGTTTGCAAGGCACGAAAGTAGGGTTAGGAATTAAGCCGCCACTAACGAACGACTTACTTCGAGTGGTATAATAAGGGGCCCGCGTTTAGCCATTATTCACTTAACTTCAGGACTCTGGCTACCCTAGTACCTATTTAGGTACACGTTCCTAATGGGCACTCATATGCGTGCCAATACGCGTATATCCTACATACTTTAACACGGTTTATACTTACCATACGTACTTAGGTACTCCTCGTTCGTATACATGTATTATGCGTCGTGCGGTACTTCAGCTTTTTCTTTACGGTCGCGTGCCTTATACATTGTCCTTTAATTTTTCCTCGTTCGCGTTCCTGTCCTTTATTCCACATGGCAATACAAATGTCATAGACCTCTTGTATACCTAGATGTGCCACTCTATTAACACCATGGTAACACAGCTACATAATTATTTTCTGTAATACCGGCAGAAACGCTGCATTACCCCCAAACAACTAGAAATAAGTTTCATGCTCGTGGATACGTGACGTAAATTAAATATAGAAGCCTATTCATAAATATTTCTTTGGAATTATGCAAAATCCAGTATTCTCGAAGCCACCTGTATATTCTGCTGGCGAAATTGCCAGTATCTCAGATATTATTGAGTGAACCAATAAAATGCGAGGATATTCTATCCTGGCCAACCGTCTTACCCCAGACCTCGCAGCCGTACCCACCTCCAGAAGATCTTCGAAACACAGTACAGGCGGTACAGTATAGCGAGCTAGGGAGACTTCACCAGAGAAGTTTAGCAGTAATTGAATTTCTCGGGCCACTGCCTCTAAGCGTGGGGGATGGTTGGCTGAATAGGTCGGTTCGTTGGCTGCTTGCTTCTCTTTGCTTAGCTTGCTTCTGTATATAGATATCTACAAGATATAATATAGAGTGCTATACAACTAGCTAGTTTCTCATCTAGGTATAGTCTCTATGCTTACCCAACCTATAAGTAGTTTCTGGATATACATACCAATCCAGATTCAGATATCTCTTTTGACACAAGATATTGAAATGTATATTGGACTGTGCGTCGGTACAGTAGACTGCGTGAGCGTAAGGAAGCAAAAGCGACGTCAGACCTACTGCATCCTCCTCTTCATCTTCCTCGTACCTTCTTAACCTCTACCCTCTTCACCCTGAACGACTTTACCTCCAGGCTTTCGATTCCTCAAACACGTTCCGTTTCGAGTGGCCAAGAAACTTTGTCCCATCCGCCGTTAGCTTCCATTCTGTGCGAGACACCAGGAAATTATTTCACCGTGCTGATTCCTCTCGGATGACAGAATTATAGGGTAACGAATTCCAGGTATCGTCTATCTTCTATCTTTTTCTTTTTATTCCATTTTTTTCATTCAAAACTCCTTCAACTTTACGTCCAATGGATACTGAACCGGGACTTGCGAACGGAGTTCAAATGCAAACGTATGTATTATTTATCAAGCGATGGTACCTAGAGAACTCACGGCGACGTTCTAGTCGCAACCCTTTCTTAACATCTTCGTGGCTGTCTTGGCAATACTATTTACATGGTGTTTTATAGTCAAGTCTGTTTACCCCAGTGTTTACTTAGGTGTGCCTCTAGTACGTAGTCACGTCTCTATGGCTGTTTGAGGATGATTTTTGCGTAAGATTTACGTGCAGTAATCGCATTCCTTACACTCCTCCACGCGTGCACCACAGTCAGCTTCCACGAGGAGAATTACTTTTTGATAAACGTATATCTCTTCTACATTTGCATATACATTTTTAATATACAGATACCATTTACCTGCATGAGTATTTCTTGCACGAGTCTGTTAGATGTAGCATGAAAAGAAACCATAGGACAGAAGGTAGGGGATGTAATATCGGGTTGTGAAAATTAAAATAAAGACTCGTGCGTATACTCTGCACAGAAAAATAGGTACACGAGGAGATAAGAATCCCACCAAGCGTTTCAATGAAAAAAGAAAAAACAAACGAGAACACTACCGATCGGGTTTCTTTAAGTTACCGGCCAGTAAAAGTTTTTAATTAATAATTCTTTTGATTAAGACAGAATTTATAATTCCCGTCTTCAATAACACGAGCTTTAGATCGAATATATAATATATATAATAATCTGCACTGGAGAGTAATTCAAGAATCTTGTCAACGGTTTGATCTGACGTCATTAAATCAATTCGCAAAGAGTGAGCGTATTGTTTTGTCAGCTTGTCATAGATTGATATAACGAAGAAAAACGGAAGAGGAAGAAAACGACGCGTCACAGGTACTAATAGCGCACTTCTCGAGAAGTCGAGCAACAAGCAAGGACGAGAGATTGGAAAATCTATGCGGTGGGAGCGAGCGAGCAAGGAAGGGAACTAGCGAGAGCAACAAAAAATATAAAAAGAGAGAGAGAGAGAGAGAGAGAGAGAGAGAGAGAAGAAAAATCAGAAGAGCTCCGGTCGGCGCACCAGCCGTTTACGAAGCATAAACGCCGAAACAAAGGACGGCTGGGTGCGAAACAATTAAAAACGTTTCGCTCGATCGCTCAGGGTCCCTCCTACTACCCATTGCGCCATATCCCTCGAATCCGTAGCTGCTCCCGCAGCATGGTTTTGCCTTGCTGGTTCCTGGTTGCTGCTCGGTGCCTATATCACCTCGTGGCCGCCCTTCGAGTACTCCGCAGCTCACCCTTTCGGCAGCAATAACAAAACACACGGAAGGGTGAAAACAAAAGCGAATCGCGGCGATTTAATGACTGATCGCGGCCTGTTCCTGGTGCTGGTGGAGGTGGTGAAGGTGGTGAAGGTGGTGAAGGTTCCTGTGTAACGTGGCGCACACCTCCGTAAGGAAATATGTAGACTCCTGTCTCTATATATGTATATACACATATATACATATATAAATATACGTCTTCCTGAACTGTGCTCGATCCACGTTGCATCGAATTGCACCCCGACAGAAATGCATACAAGTCCACAAGGACCGGTAGCGGCTTACACGTAGGTACATATTTCGTGTGCGGAAGGCGAGTGCCACCTTCTACCTACATTGGTTATGGCGTTAATCGCGCGTGCAAAAGCGCCGATTCAATTTTTTAGGGAGTTTTGTTTTATTTCACCGATAAGCTGGAAAAACCTCGAGGGTATGGCTGCTCCGCCGGTAGCTACGTGCCGGCTCTGCTGCTGCACCGTCTATACGTAACCGCTTCTTGTAGTACGAGCACCAAAGGTTGCACCGGCACCACCGGATGCTGAGCCGACGTCGGATCTCGTACGTCATTTAACGCGCGTATTGATACGTAATAATGAGAGTCTTTTGTCACCCACTGACACGCCCAGATTTTCAACCTCGCTTATACGTATAGGCATACGGGTCCAGTTTTACTTATACGAACATAACCGTGAGGATACACCGAGACATCAGGCGTCGATTACTTCTGACTTCTGACACGAAATTTCACTCTCGACATATTAATCACTATTAAATTTCTATTTATATTTAACAATCCAATGATTACTGTATTGACATTCTTAGCATTGAAATTTCGATATCACTCTTATCGGTCCACGATTTCTCGAGCCTACTTTATAGCCAGGATCTTATGGACGCCGGTTTAAGTATCCGAGACATAGTAAGAATAATAAAGGATTCTCATCCTTTCTCCAAAGTCCCTTTAACAATGACGGACATTCGGTTATTTTACGGTCGGGCCGAACAATAGGCGATAACAATTCATGACTGCGACCTCCATTAAAGGACTGAGGGCGCATAACGTTCGGAGCATAATTCCCAGTGTGTATACCTATATAGTATAGCCTGTACACACTATATATACATAAAATACTGGAATATCCTTAATTCGATTCTGCGACTAGCGCAACTACACGATTCGCCTATAAAATATAAATGTAATAGTAACAATTTGGTTATCATACACACAGGTTAGGTCTAACGAAAATACTTTTCGCGTTCAATACACTACTAAATACTAATATGGGAGGATCGAACATATCCAAAGGACAGGAGTAGGTACAGCGCACTAGTACGTACTCCCTGTTGGCCACGCAACCACTCGCTTAGGCTAAGCACCTAAACCTAATTTATAGGGATGTTTCGTGTCCTCCACAGTTGCCCTGCAGCCTGTGTCCTATTGCTCCTATTCTCTATTATGCATCGCCGCCACCGTAGGCCGGAAGCCCCGATATCTATATGCCATTCTAAATTATTCGGCATTGTCCTCGCTTCATTCCATTGTCCGCGTCTGTCTCCACCGTGCCGAGATACGCCACGGGTTAGGGCGTACCTACAACGGCACAGCCATCCCCGCCTATTGGATCTTATATGTATATATTATATGTATATATATATGCATACAGAGATACACGCAATTCACTCCTATGTATAATTGCACCCTTACGTACTTACGCGTACTTATCCGTCGGTCAATGCTTTTATATTGTTCACTACGTATATTCGCTGTGCACTGAAGATTTAGTCGTCGCAACGGAGGAACTTTGCTGGATGAATTTGTGAGAAACAACAATTTTTTTTTTTAATTATCATCCAATGATAAATTGTCACTCGGCTCACTCGTACAATTGATATTCTCAGAACGTTAAAAACTGGAATGCAATATTGCGCCAGAGTTAATGTTGCCGTTCCCGTCGTAACGTCTTATGCCGTCAAGGGTCCTTATGGCCTGGATGCTTATATACATATATATATATATATATAGTGAATTGTATCGCGTGCTATCCTGGAGGCGTGACTCTTATATAGGTATAGCTGTAGGTATACTATATCCCAGGATCCTACCCCCTTGGATAGACATTACGTGCGGTTATTAAAGTGTCGCCGGCGACACCACCATACCTACGACCCTCGACCTTCCTAACCACCCTTGCGTGGCTGCCTTGATGTACCTACCCCATTTTGACGTTCTATCTGCTGTCGAAGGAATGCCCACTGTCCATAGATGGATATAGCCAGTGTGTATATACATATATATATATATATTGTATAGAACTATTTATAAGACTATACTCGTGTATTTTCTTGATACACGCTCTGGCATATGGAATTCTTGAAGCGGCTGGAATTCGAGTCTAAGGGTTAAAGAGATAAGAGTAAAATTGAGCGGAATGACTTTTTATTGTTGTGAATTAATTGAATGTATTTCCTTTATGTACGCGTGTAACGGTGTATACGATTTTACACGGGGTCTTATGGAACTTCGAAAAAAGTCGATGGGTTATCGATCGGTGGAAGCAAGGAACGAAATGGCTTGAATTGGAGTCGTTGAAATTTTTCAAAGGGAGGATCCGTTTACCGTGACAGTGTCTTGGGACAAAGGGATAGTATCCTCTTTTGCTATCACTGTATTTCATGCGCATACTCTCGTATTACCAAAGGAGCTGGCATTCTATAATAGTATTTTGCGTTAGTCGCTAAAACTGAAAGGCAACCCTTATACAAGAGTAGGGTGAACGAAGGGGTCGTGGGTGCAGCGTGCACCCCCCGGCAATGAATAAGGTTCGATAAATTCATTAAATGGCTTTGCTTTTTGTGACTGGTAAAATTAGTGAGAAAATATACATCATTTATCGCAACCTCGTTATGGAACCCTTGAGTTATGTGCGTGAACAAAAAACAGGGTAGTAACGTGAAATTAATATAAGGTTCGAGTACCGAACCTGTAAGGGTAGTATAACCAATGGAACGGCGGCAATTTGTAGAAATTCAGAAGTTCGAGATTATTCAGACCGTGGAAAAAGAGTATAAATTCAACGCGTATTGAAACTGACCGCTATCGAGGCCAGTCGGGAGTCTCTATACTCAATCGTGTGCCCAATGGCGTCGCGGCGGTTCTCATTTATCTTTTCGAAAAAACAACGAATTTTATATCCCTACGAAAAACATTCGTGCACCTTGAATCCTCGGTTTACATTCCATTCGACAACCCCTGATCCACTCAAGTTATCGAGGTTGTTAGAAATAATTGCGAAAGCCGCGCTCACGTACTCCACGTATACGTTTCACTGTAGGGAGGTACGGACGCACTTGTACCACTTGGAGGAAAAAAAAAAAAAATAAATAAAAAATTCGTAGCAACCCCTAAACGTCCGTATAATATTTTACCCTTGGCTATACCAACCATTGACTTAACTGACCACTCGTTAAAAAGTTGAATCCTTCCTTTATTACTTGAGGACTGATAAACCAGCTAAACTGTAGCAATTATATCGCCCCCGTGACTCCGTCAATAGAGAAACCCTTCTTTTTCTAGTAAGTATTTCAGAGTCAGGGGTTCTTGATATTCTACCCTTAACGCCCAGATACTTATAAGAATGAAAAGACTTTGCGTGTGGAGTTCCTCTGGCACAGCTACTTTCATGCACTTTAACCTTTGCTTATTATTTCTATGTATGTGTGTGGGATAGCTCGGATCTAACGTAACGAGTGGGCACGAGCAACTTCTCGAGAGCCATTAGGAGTAAGTTCCTATTCCTTTCTTCCGTTGGTGCTTCCTAAAAGGAATGTCCGTTGGAAAGGAAGCTGAAGAACTAGAAGTATTTTCCTCGTTAGGTCGGTGCGTTCTTCCGTGAAGCATCTTTAGGTTACGTGCACGTGTCTCTGGTGGCTATGCAGAAGTATTAATGTAGAATTTAAGATATAATACGTATATAGTATTAGGCAGTACGAAGACGAAGGAAGATGTCAGCTGTCAGAATATTTGTGTTGATAAAAAAATTTTACCTTTCAAGTTTGCATTTCCGTACGTCTGACCCGCTGATACTCGTGACGCTGTCAGGTAATCCCTGTGACATTAAATTCTGATACTGTCAGGAGCCTCGATTTTTAGGTTAAGTTTTGATTAACAAACAGTGACAGTTTCTTTTGACAGCTGATTTCTTCCTTTACCGTCCCACGAGTTAGCCACCGGAAATATGAATGTTGCCAATGTCTGATATTGTTGGTCCAGGTACAAAACGTGCAAGGATTTCTGTCGACACCGTCAACGAGGATGATCGGGATTCTGATTCAGGCGCGGAACTTCATGTGGACCGTGTCCCGGGTAAGCCCAGGCCCCGATCTTCTGGTTCACCTTCACCTTCCCGCTCGAGATCACGATCCCGTTCATCACCATCTTCCCGCTCCCGGTCCGATTCACGTTCTCACACGGCGCCGAATGCTCCCATAGCCGCGGAGCGCGGTCCCGCGGAATTCATCGGTGTCCGGAAACGTGAAGACAGCATCAACAACTCCGAGGACGGAAGTGCCGAACCTGGGACGCCAAGTCCCATTCACACGCCGCCCTTGACGCCGGCCACACCTACGCCGCAACGGGAGGGCACACCGGCACCGGAAAATCTCAGTATCAGGAGGACTGCTAGTCCTAGCGAGAATCAGAGCCAAACTCCTATGCAGGCTGTGGACCTGGTTCAGCCAAGACATACTCCACCACCTCCGTCGCTTGCTGTAAGATAATACCTTTGTCATATTTTTTGGTAGTTCAATCTAGGGACCCTAGGCGGCGTTAGACATCTTTCTCACAGACAAAGTTTTAACAACGACAACCAAGATTGCAACTGTGAAAAAATGTATGTTCCTGGGTTTTATTCTAGGCTGCCGCCGCAGCACATTTCTCACCCTATGCACCGCTGTACGGACCCACCGCGAGTTCACTTTACTGCTCACCCTCTTTGTATCAACATCAACATCATCATCATCTCCACGAACCGAGAGAGATACAGATGCAGATGCAGATGCAAATGCAGAATATTCAGCAACCTTGTGGTCTCCAAGTGCAGCAACAGCAGCAACAGCAGCAACAGCAACGCTCCCCGGTTGACGTACTGTTGAGAGTTTTCCCAGGTCGACGTCGCGCCGACGTGGAGGCTCTTCTGCATCGATGCAAGGGTAAGTTTTTTTTTTAGTCACTTGAAATATTACAGAGGCTTACCTAGCCCCTTCTCGCCCCTCCTTCCCGCCTTAATCTCCAAGTACTTCCTCTAATTTACCTCTGGCATCCTAAGCTCCGAGTACCAATCCTGAGAATGCACGGTGGAAACTGGGTCTGTCACAGGGGATGTAGTCTCAGCCATGGAGGTTATGGTATGCGAGGACAGTCTTCAGCCTAAATCAGCTTTCTCTCCGTTAGCCGGCGCCCTGGCGTCGGCGGCCGCGGCGTCGGCAGCATCCGCAGCATACGCATCTCGCGGTGGCTATTGTGGTCCAAGTCCTCCGACGCGACACAGATTCCTCGCAGCCCCTTACACAGGAACTGGATACTTACCAACTGTGATCAGACCACCAAATCAAACTGGACATCCAAATGGCACCAGTGACGCTTACAGAGAAACCAGCCCTGACGACGCCAGCGACAAAACCAGCTATTCCGAGTGACCTGGCTGGTTTTATCTCTAGTATCTTACAAAGAGACGAAGACTTAGTCGGTACAACCGCTATGAATTTTTTTTTTTACTACAAAGTGAATCCTTCGCGAGGAATGCTAAATTTTTGTCTACTTCGAACACGAGGTGGAAGAATTTTATGTTCAGTAACTTGAAAGCCGTATATCTTCCACTTTCAGGATGTGAGGTTATCCTAGGAAGAATCGAACAAATTATCGGTGATAAATAATCGGCTAGACAATGTTGCCGGTGATAGACGATTGATGTGTAGATAAAGGTATGTGTTTAAGTAGACTTAGGTAGAGTTCATAGAGCGATATACAGAAAGTTTGTAAATAATGCGATTGGATAGCTCAAATAATGTTCATCAGAGTTGTCGTTATATAACGTAACGCGCCTTCCGGTACACAGGAACGCGTATTCCTTCAGGACTTTACGTGTCAGTCATGCGCTGAAAAGTTCTGAAGGATTTGGGGATTCCTGTCTGCTCATATACGATGGTATACATATGATTTACAGCTAATATAATATACGTGTATAATGCCTATAATATGTTTAGCGAAGTAATGAAATTTATTAATATTATAAGAAAGCTCTATAGTTACCAATGTGCTGCACGATGTATAGACCGGAACCCTCAATAAATTATTGATATTCCACGTCAACGTTTTATAATAATATTAATTTTTTTATTTCACATAATACCAAAGTATATCTATATTACTCCTGACATAAGCGTTATTTCTTTCTAATAAAATAATTCTTTCAATTCCTATTAATTTAATACAATTTTCCTATTGCTGTTTATCAAGTACCAAGGGCATTGGTATCTATGGGAAACACTCGACCGAGAATTTCTGTCCTATGGAAAAAAAAAAAAAAAAAATCTTACGCTCAATATACGAAGTTATTTTCTCATCCAGGATAATTCATCCTGACAGTTAGGACGAACCGTGTCCTCGAGAATAAAAGGATCTTCCCCTTCCTATTTGAAAGATTACCTACAAAACGTATCCGGTATCTCGGTATATGGCTGCAGGTGCAGTTCTAAGATAGATAAAAAGGTATCAATTTTCTAGAGGTATTTGCAAGAGGACCAAAATCGAAGGATTCGAAATAACTTTTTCTGTGTAATCGTGAGGAAAAACTTTTTTTTTTATCTTCAATAGTGATACTTACTTATCGATATTTATTACGATTCCCAATAAATATTTACAAAAACCTATTCAATTTGTTCAGAGATTTTACGAAGCTTTATTCTCTATTATTTTCATGGCTGGTGCGATATTCCGTACTCGTAGATATATAACGTGTAATATATTGACACCCCGTTGTGCTCATTCTAATAAATACGGAATGACTATCGGATACCATGTATTGGCTCTGCCATTAGTTCATAAAGGAATCCCACACCTGCTAGTGCAACAATGCAATTTAGTCTATGGAAGGGAACTCGCTGGAATGTTAAGCCTTATTTGATTGATAAGAGGGTGACGTTTTATTACTGTGAAAATGCTGGCCCACGTGTTACGATCAGTCAGTATTTCATTATCCATAAATATTCTGGGATACCGTGAATATATATACATATATATAATTATGGTTAAATTGTTCACACTTACTTTTGCATTATTAAATATTCAAAGCAAACAATCTTTTAATAGATTCCTATGTATTCTTGCTCCATGGCTACTGTCTATGGATATTATTAATATGCATTTTAATGTATATTGGAATATGCAAAGACGTCTTGTTTCCACGTTCTCACGATAAGTAAATAATATAGCATACGGATACGCACAGGTAGAATTTTAGGCAGTTCTAGAAGATGGTTGCTATAGAGATGAAAAAAAAAAAAAAGGGGAGAAAGAAATGTTTGCCAAGAGTCGGCAACACTTTATCTCCATTGGCCCCTCTAAGGAAGACCGAAATGCCGTTCACTTGCCTCGCCGATCGCTTCCAGTGTGACTATACGTGGTGTATGGAGGTAGGACAAGATCCTGCTGACTAAAGGTCCCATGGTTACAGGTAGGTGGATAGGTAAATGTTCTTCAGAGAAATAAGTAAATATTGAAACAAGATAAAAATGTTAAAAGCTCCAATGTTAGTGACGAGGGATAACCTCAAAGTTCGTAGGGAGTAGATGATCTCACGGAGAATATGAAAATTACACAAAAGAAATTGAATTCTACGACGGTGCTACTTTTCTAAAGTACGGTAGGGAGTGCAATGTCCAAGAACGAGAACCAAGTGCTAGAAGAGCCAGAGAAATGATTCACAATATATGCGTGCGCAGTGACAGTTTTAACGTCCGTACAGTCTGAGCGAAAAATGAGGTTAGGTTTGAGACGTGCATTGAAACGGAAATGCCATTGACGCAAAGTGAGAGTAATTAATGGAATATGCTTGGGGACGATTGAATGAATTTGATCTCCGTCGTCCTTGTCGATGGGCAAAGGGCGCGTGACGGCACTGAGAGGAAAGGGAATATTATCATGGATTTAATTAATATTTCATTTGTATGCTATTTCTCGCTCCCGCGGCCGACGAACACCCCGAGTCGTCGCCTCTGCCAGGCACTACCACACAATCACCCCCGCAGTTCACCTCTACGTGGCATAGAATTCATACCCTGATACACACACAATCACTCCCGAGGGGTAGCTGTAGGTAAGTACTCGGAAACTTGCCGGAGAGGTTGGGACGTGTGAGTGAGTCGAAATACGGACTTGGTTCATGGACAGGATAGGAGGACGGCACGCCAAACCACGATCCACGCCTTCTCTCTCTCTCTCTCCCTCTCTCTCTCTCTCTCCCACCCTGGGCTGTCTGTCTGTCCGTCTGTATTTCAATTTCCAGCGTCCATTGTTGGTTACTAATATTATTCAGTTGGGAATTGTTTCGCGAGGCCCCTTGAGAACGACCGGGACTCGATTTTCACTGGCTTGGTGACTATCGCACTCTGGCACCCCAACCCTCCGCTAGCAAGAGAATTTCTCTCATTTTATTCCTTTCACCCCGGGGTCACTCGCTATAATTCGTATTCCTCTTTAGAGGCTGTACTTTATATTTTCTACAAAACCGGTATGCGTATAGATTTTTTAGTTTTGGTAATGTCCCCGTGTTTACCCATCCATTAGCGCTACAATAACAAGTGTGCCTTTTGGTCGCTTCTTCCACTTTTTTTTTTCTCATCGACACTCATACTTCTTTTTTGTTATCTCTCTTTCCCTCTCTTCTCCAGGACCTCCTTCCCGGCAAGATCTTTATGTGCGACCTCCACGTAAGATATATTATACACTGGGCCTTTTTCTCTGGATACTGGTAACACAGTGCTGAGATCCAGAACACCGTTGACCCTATTTCTATTTAAACAAGAAGAAGAGTCGCTCACCGACGTCGTCGCTATGCCGGTCTGGTCCTGTGCTGCTGCTGGGTCCTTGAGGAGCCGCTGAAGGACCCGGCTGTAGATGGAAGTATAAACAGTAACACGCATGAGATAGTCGGAAGAGGAGTCATCGGCAAGGCTTGATTTCTAGGTGCAGGCTACCCAGTCATTTACTCAGGTACATTAAGTATTCCTGCACGCTTTGATAGCGCTGCAAGATTCTCGATGCGTTAACTGTGTCTTAGGCCTTTTAAAAAGTGTACTTGAACTTTATCGAAACAAGATGATTCCAGCCAGTCAAATAATCAACCCGTGGTCCCATTGGACTAGGAAGTGTACGGAGTTAGGTGTACAAGGGGATCGGGAACCGCGTCATTTCGAATTCGCAAGGAATGGTTTGCGGTGACAATGAGCATACCAACCGCGAGAACCACCCTTTGCCGGCTCCTCGAGGGGGGGATGGAACCAAGATATTGAATACCGTTTCACATGCCCTCCACGTAGCCAGCCACGTAGAGGATCCCGATCCGCCCTCTTCGAGGCATCCCTTCCATACGTCCCTCCCTTACTCCGTATTCTTCGTCTTCTCCCTCGCCCATCCACTGACCTTATACCTAGCGCTTTCAGGCCGTTCCAGTCGAGGGTGGTCGAGGGGTACCCCTTCAGCGATCCACCCTCTATTATTCGACGATATTAAAATTTTCTTCTATCTTTCGAGCGTGCCCGGGGCGCCGTTAATTTACACCAACCCTATTCTACATTCTGATATATTTATCGCCCACCTGCCAACCCATCCTTTGTGTCTCTATTGGATTTTCTCTATGCTTGTCCTTCGCAGTACGTTACTTTATACTGTATTACGTGTCCTCGACACAAAGCTCTATATTATGATATTCGCAGAGCTCGGCAATTGAAAATTCTACTTGGCTAAATACGAGCTAGATTTAATAAATGGAAATTCCAATAAGAAGAAAGTCATTTCTATCTCTGTGTACGTCAATGTATTCCTGGCTCTGTACCGTCTGCTCGAAAAGTAGTGTTAAAGTCTGTACGCGCGTTTGCGTATGGTAAAAATGACGTTTGTTGTGGGATAGTTAATACAAAGAAGTACATAATGGCCAGAATCGTAGGGGCTTTTATTAGGGCGAGTTTTAAACTCCCATAGATAGCAAATTCAGTGATTTAATTCTAAAGCGATTAGCCGCACGCGACGGGTTAAAGGTGTCGACCTGCAATTGACAACGGCCGGGGAGGATTGTGAGACCCTGGAGAGAGGAGGGTGGATTTCGAGCGCGAGGGTGAGAATGGAAAAAAAATTAAATTAAATTGTTGCCCGACACTTCGGCATCCCAGTGGCGAGAACCCGCCACCCAAATACCATTTCATCGTGCTAATCCCTCCATTGGCAATTGGCTGATTCACTCTGGATAGAATGTGGGATTGGGCTTGTGTAAAACTGGGTTATGGGATGGATCGCAGGCGACTTTCATGGTGAAAACAAACGTGGCACTCCTGGCGGGCAGTTGGTACAATTTTTCCATGAGTTAATGTTAATCAGTCGACGCTGACGTGATCGAGAGTTCTTGATCGAACTTCATGTCAGTTACTGCCAACTCATCCACCCCAAATGTCCACGACCAGCTAGCAAACCCTCTGTAATTCATCCGTGTACAACGCAGTCTCGTTAACCAGCAAAGAGCGGTTTCATTTTGCGAAAATATCTATAAAATGTATACACCGTAATATACAGGGTTATTCACGGCAAACGCGCAACCTGAAATTGGCCGTGAGTCGGTGATTTCATTAATCGGAGCAGGGTGGCACCATCAGAGAAATGAAAGTTAACGTCGTAACATTGCTAAGATCATGAATTTCTTCCAATTTTTTCAACGAGGCCACACTGTCTCGATTAACAGAATCGTTCAATGGCGTCCAACTTCAGTCGATACGTTTGTCGTGAGTAACCCTGTATATACGCTCTTTATTCATGAAGCCTTAGACCAAAAGTTAAGACGTTATAGATAGTCACTTAAATACTCGAAACAACGTATGGTCGGACCCTGACAATCAGTTCCATCTCGAGGGGTCATCTCCTTAAGAATCAAAACGTAAATAAGTCCCCTCAAAGTGGAACTGACGTCGCGACCCTATCCGTCCACGTATAAGTCATTACGCATGTCTCTATGCTTTATGCATGTGACAAGATGGTACGCATGCGCACGTGTACTTAACAATAAGGTATAAATAGCAGGCATAAGGCCGGTACTTGCCACTTCTGACTAGGTCCTTGGCGACATTGCTCAAGACAATGCACGCTAGTTGCACCACGTCTAAATTCTCCAAGCTGTTCTATTCAATGCAAGATCTCTTAGCTGGATCTTTGTTCGACGTGCTTAAGATCCCAGGACAATGCTAAGAAAATGGAAGGGAATGAAAAAGTGGCGTGAAGAGGTGTATCACTAATGCGTATATATGTATACCTACTGGGTCCATTTTTATAATATATATATATATATATGTAGTAATTATACATATAGTAGTATAATAATAACTGAACTATATGTATTATAAGATTGGTATATTGTATATCGGTGCCTGTATGGACTCTGGGTTGTGGTACGCGGTGGACCCTACTCAGAGCATTGTCCCATTGTGGGCATTACGTCACTCGTGCATTATCAATTGATATAAGTTTTTAAACGCGTGCGTTCCTTTATTATATAGCCGAATTGAGCTATACACGCTCATTCAGCCAGGACTCGTTCCCGTAGAGAGGCGAAGGTAGCGCAATGCTCTGCGGTGCTATAAGTACAATAAATAAAAACGCTCGAGGGCCCATTGTCTGATTGTTTTCGATGGCTCGCCACGACGCGAAGATGGCGACGGGGTGCTCGCTACGGGACTCCTGTGCCAGTCTTCGGCCAGAGAGCAATGGAAAGACACTTGGAGAGAGGAGACAGAGAAAGGCAGTAATACCAAGAGTCGTGAAAGAGAGATATATGTATATAAAGAGAGATACATATATACATATACTAAAAGAGAGAGTGCGAGAGAGAGAGAGAGAGATTCATTGGTACAGCATAGTAAAAAAAGACTCTGCGGGATCCCAAAAGCTAAATCTCGAGTGGAGCCGATACTTTACTACACTATAGTATTATATATCATATACATAACCTATACCCCATGTATAACCGCTTACCCCCTAAAGTATCCATGGTTTCCCCACTCGGCGTACTCAATTGACTGAGAAAAATTCAAGATTGCATTATAGTACCGTGTACGTGGATTCCTCGTGAGTTCCTGATACTCGTCCTCGGGCCCATTCGAAGGGACTCTCGATTCACTTCTCTAATTACGGATGGCTCTATTATATCCTAGTGATCCCTAAACTATCCTACACACATATATATATATACTACCTGTAATGCCTGACTGACATCCCTATACCTTCTATTCTTCTTGCACTATATAGCAATACTTTTATCCCATAGTATTCTGCTTTCTATTTTATTCCATGGTATCCTATACCCCGCAAGGACAATGTCCAATTGGTATATGATGTAGACACGAAACCACCCCTTTGAGGGAGTGTTCTTTTTTATTCTTTCTCCTTCTCTCTCTCTCTCTCTCTCCATACTTGCCTCGCTCTTCCGATCTCTTGCTCGGGGCGGGAAATAAAATTAACATAAGCTAGCAATAAAGGACAAGCCGCGTACGTAAGAAAAATATATTCACTTGAGCGTCATATTTTCTTTTACGCTGGCACGGGGCTCGTGGCGTTAGCACGGTAAGGGTGGATCCTCACTTACCCTCGGACTAAACGATAGCTACGTAGGAATAGATATAAATATAACGTATATCTCTACTCGGCACCTACTTACTACTATACCCGGCACTCCCATCTACAGCTATTATCTCTATATTCCCTAACGCCGTGATCTTAAACGCATCTGCCGGATATTGCTGCCGATAAAAATTTTCATGCAAATTACATACCGAGTCTTTACTCGTTTAACCATCCATCCGGTATCGTTAACGGCCGCTCTTGGGTTACGAAGTGCACTTGGCTGCTTCTGATACCTTTAATTAGTACTCATAATCTGACTTTATATATATATTTATAAATAATTTAAATATTTATTAACGTCGATTATTATTAAATTCGTAGCGTTTTACTTATTTTACGTTTACAGTCAATTCCGTGTTGGCTAAGATAAGATTGCAAATATTTGCCCTTCTACCGGTCAGGTTCTTGTTTTGCAAATAGAAGGACCTTATTAATTGAATTTTATCGTAGGAACGAATTGCAGTTTTCATATTTTCCAGTGAAATACGGTACTGTATATTTTTTGCTCTGTTCCGGATGAAATGAATTACGTGCCGAAAGATTTCGCGCGGTCAGAGAAAAATTTATCATAACAATAAGGGGAAAATATTAAGTTTATTCTTCCTGTCGCGAGGAAGCTTCCGTGAAAAATGATTTGATGGACGAGCGACATGCCGATTCGAAAAGGGGTGAATGGTTTCTGGGGTGGCGCAGGGGGAGAGGGTGTATGCGTGCGTGAACTTTTTCGGGGTCCAGCATACGATTGAAAAGCAATAAAACCGACGAAAGGGTAGCCAGATCTAGGTACGCATGCGTTTGACAGAGTAGATATACTCTGACAATGGATTTTCGATAGAGACCACGGATCAGCCAGACTGCCCACGTGTTGTTGGGAAACAATAGGCAGCTTAACCGCTTGCATACTGGTACTAGACCAGTACACATCGAACACAATAATACAACGGCACTGAAACATTTATATTAAGCAAGGTAACGTCATTACTGCACATGATATTCAGGTAAGTTAGCTTTTTTGGCTAAGTTATATAATGCGTTACCACTATGCAATATAATTGATATATAATCATCGATATACATAGTGGGATACAATATTTACATTAATATTACGCATAAACAATATAGTAATATAATACGGCGAAACCTCAGTCCGTGTCCGTTGTCGGGACCACAAAATTCAGTTCCTGTCGGAAGATCACGTGATTATTTTACACGGCCGATTATATTTTTCTGATTACTTGCAGAAAGTGATTCACAGGAATTTGATATAGTAGCACTGATCTCTAGATCAAATTTGTTGCAAGATTTTGCTGATCAGAAGGCTAGTAGTTAGGTTAGGTACATGAATGAAATACCCCAAGCAGCAACGAATATCTATGAAAGTGTCCAAAAGTATTAATTAAATATAAAAATTATATCCAACATAATATTAGGTGACGTCTGATTCATGTTGCTCACTCGATATCTAAACGGTGACATCGTTACAATATTTCTTCGAGGAGATTTCTGTTTCTTGTTTTTCGATGACTTCTAAGATATTCAGAAAGTTACATTACGTGAAACGTGAACTACACGTGTGTGATGCAACAATTGGGCCAATCGTATGTATATGACTATGTTTTCACCGGTGATGAACGTTACCCTCATATCTACTGTTAATGTTGTATGTATTGTTTGCGACGGGTCTCTCGTTACTCAACCGTACAAGACTTTCCTGAAGACAGGAAGTGAAAGGTCGAACCGGACAGCGATTGAAATTAAATAGCAATCGATTGTACAGGGACTGGGGTTTGACTGTAACTATATCTCATCCATACATAATGTCAATAAATAAATATGACACGTTTATATTAATGAAAAATTACGCCTGTTATATTACTCGGTACTCTGATTTTATATAGTTTCAATATATTGTGTTCGCTGGGTACTTGTACGTTCAGGTACCAATACAAAATATTGTACCTATGGTTTAGGTAATACGCGTTTCGCTTCCTCCTACCTAATTACGAGTACCTACCCTGTGTCATATATATAACTGATGCACGCATACGCTCCTCCCCGTTACCTGGCGCTAGAAGCATTCTGACGGGGATGCAAATTAAAACCCTCGAGGAATAAATCCTAAGCACGATACTGTATTTGGGTACTGTGTATTCATAATTGCATAACATTTGATTTTTAGCATGCGTTAGAGGTTAGTCATCGACTTAATAGATTTTAAATAAAACAGATAAGCTTTTAGTCAGAGTTCCATATTTTCGAGAAAAAAAACCATATTTGGTAGAAAAATCTTAAACCCATGAAAATTTGTATCGAACAAAAAAACTGTTTATTCACAGATTTTTTATTGCGTGCTGGATTTTATATGCGGTGATTCGTGCGGTTTCGCGCGGGAGTCGGAGGTCGACACGGGCCAAAGCCAGAGGGGTAGGAAGCGCCACGTGTCGAAGCGACTCCCACGAGGAAAAGTCTTGTCGACGCGGTTTAATAAGGATTGGCGAAAAACCCCTTGATGCTCAGGGTCAACAGTTTCTCATGGGGTTGAAATTTGTTTGATATACTATGTATATCCATTGTCGTGCCCACAGGAGGATAGGCTTCCCGCACTGCATTGTCGCTGAACGCACCCTATAACGTAGAGAGACACAAGAAAGAATGCAGGAGGAGAACCGTGAGGCTCGGTACTATGAAAGACTAGCAGGGGGATGGTGGCTTTGTGGCGGACCCACAAGTGGCGGGTTTTAATCGCTGCAAGGGCTAACGTGGACTTGCCTTCCGGCGGCGGTCGACGTTTAATTGCCTATTAATCGACAATGCGAGGAGCCATTGGACAACCTGGGCTATCGACACGGAGACACCATCAACTGCTACCTGAAGCAGTACAGACTGGCACATAAGGACTCTACATTTTACATAGAAATGCGACCAAAGGTATTTCAGTCCAATTACAAATAATTAGCATGACAAAATAAATCTAAACACCAATTATTAAATTTCTTTTTATAGCATGCTCAGTAAATATAAATATAGGTAGTCGTCGGACTGACTAATTGACCGATCAATCTTCATTAAAGCATCCAGTAATTACAGTCCGGTCGTATATAAGGAAAACAAAAAAAAAAGTGGAATAACAAAGTTTTCATTCTAATAGATAGTATAAATCACACGGAGTACTGGTTTAACGTCAGCCTCTTACCTATCCGTAGTGTCCTGTCTATATATATATATATATATTAATATTTATTCACCAAGGCAAGAATGAACGAAGAGAACCCCAGCAGCAGTCTTCCCGTCACCATCATCACTACTACCATCAGTAGCACCAGCAGCACGCCCTGCGCGCGGCCATAATTCGAAAAACTTTCGAGGGAACAAAAGTGAGGACTTTTGTTCCAAGTTTTAGTTCGGCGAGCTGTTTGCGAGCGGAGCGCGACGCCCCGACAGTGTTTTGTTCGCTTTGTCTCTCTTCCTGTAGGTATATAATACCTAACTGCCAAACCCCGGTAGACGCAAGCGCTCACGCACATGGTGCACACGTAAACGCAGATTCAGTCTCTCTTCCTCTCCTCTCTCCTCTCCTCTCTCACCCACAGTTCCTCCCACAGTCGTAGCGGACTCCTCGAGCCCGCCCACGCACACCGGACTCGCTCGTTCTTGTTTGTTGTTGGCTATTCTTTATTTTAATTCGCCATTGTCCCTACGTACTACCCATTCCTCTGCTTTGCTAGAAGAAACCAGAGTCTCCCATTCCCCGCGTCTCCTTTTCTCTCTCTCTCTCTCTCCTCTGCCTTTGCCAATCTTTTACCTCCCTTTTTACATACTACGTAGTCCCTCCTGTCTTAACGAACCTGACAAACGCCACGTCAGAGCCACGAGTTTTTCTTCGTTTAACGAGTAGCTAACGCACCGTTACGCACAATGTGAATTACGCTTTAGCTTTTGCTTTTGCTTTTATTCATTCGACAGTCTAGACAATGGAAGCGTATACTCGATAATACCTTGTGGAAAAGTACATATGTACATTCGAATTCTATCCTTGGCAACGGGGAGCGCGGGCTGGCGGCGAATGCGCGGGAATTTAAATGTGCTGAAAAACGTCTCGTGTTTCTTTCGTAAGTCTCAGATTTCGTTAATCGCGGTCGGGCACGCCCAGTAAATTTACTGCGATACAACTTACTAGACTAATCATTGTCCTTCGATTATCCTGTCACGAGATATATCTTTCATGGTGTGTATAATTTTCTAGGGATATCCTCGGACACAGAGGAAAGTCTTATTACTGGGGAATAATGTAGTTCCTATACTTCTCGTCTTTTTTTTTCGTCTTATTTTGTTTGACGTAAATTACGGTAGATAGCGTTACGTTAATTTTAACAATATATATGTATTGTATACTGGGATGTATGGACCGCTCCGTTGGTCCTTATACGTATAGTATACAGAGGAAACAAGATATCCTTGCATCGTATTTATTTATACGTTATCCTTTACAGGAGAAATTCCCATGAGGAATGAGATGCAGCCTCTATCTGGCTTAATAATACACGTGGGAGGCATCTGCGAAAATCTATTTTGATTTGGTCCGGTCGAGTCTTCCGAATGGCTAAAGGACGGCAAAAGGGCTGAGGGAGAGAAAAAGGTCGCCAATTCGCTGACAAAGCCAACATGGATTCACTAGTACCGGTGCTAGACACTTATGGATACTTACCTAGAGAATTTCCTAAGGGCACTCAGCAAACCATAGAAAGATCCAGCGTATATCCCTCATCAAGGTACGTCATAGTATTCACCTAGAGCATTGTCCCTGTAAGGATTTAAAGGATGGAGGACTCCGGGCAATTTTCAATTTTCCAATCCTTTACGTATATAATAGCTGCTCTACCTTACCGACATTTTCAAAGTCCATTATCAGACTGTACTCGATATATCCTTATTAAATCCGACCCCGTAAGAAAATAATTTAAATAGAAATCCCACGCTGTCAGAAATTATTTGACAGGTTGACTTGTCAGTGGACAATGCCACGTGTGTATAAACCTATAAAGATTCATTTAATTGGGCCTGCAAGGATATCACAGAAGAGGAGCCGCCCTTCTTTTTTTTTTGTTATACAGACTCAGAAAAGAACGTTACGAAGCCTTCTGATTTATGATAATACAGATATGTTTACAAGATACGGTTCTCCCATTAGATTCGAACGAGGAAACCCGTTGACTAGATCTATGATACGTGCGTTGTCCATACACCATAAGTAGATGCACGTATACTCGATTTGAGATATAAATACGACTACCCCTAGAATTTCATCAGAGTGTATACCCAGGTGCGTGTCATAGATTCACGCTTGGTTACATCGTTAGGTATTCCCAACCCTTTGGGATGTGATCTCATCGAATAACCTAAAATACCAAAATGTACGATCTACGATTAATTATCATCAAAGTAACGAAGTACGAAGATTTTAGTTATTGCTTTCTTATGTTTTCTGGAATTTCAAGGAAATAGCTCGCGGCTTCCGAAAAGTCTATAAATCCTCTTCGGAACCCGGACCAAGACGATCGTTTCTAATAGGGTTTTTGAAGAATCGTTTACAGGGTTACACCAAGGGTATAGCGAATGCGGTTTTCTATGAAATAGATGCCTACGCGTCCCACATAAAAATCCTTTTGTCTGTAACGTGTGTGTAAACGCAACGAGAGTGTGGAAAACGGATTCGACGTGCCTTGACGGTACGCGAAGGTGTGTGTATATCTGTATACACACACACACACGCGTAATATAGGTAGAAAGAGTAAGAGGGCGTGGAGGAGGAGGAGGAGGTGGAGGAGAGAGGTGGGAGGAGAAAGCGCACGCAGAGAAGAGAATATAGTGGCGAGAAGTGAATGGAAGGCACTGAGAGAGAATGTGTTAGCTAGTCGGAAAGGGGTAAGAGAGGAAGGGATGAGAAAAGTGGAGAGGAGAGAAAGAGAGAATCCAATATAACTGCACACACGTTTATAGGGCCGGTGGGAATATATTGGAGCAGATATTGAAATACTTGTTGGTAGTTTGAGTCGAAGGCGAGAGATGCCTTTCCCGATGCCATCTTGATTGCGCAATCGAGGCATCGTGGTGCAGAATCCAAGGATAATGAATCCTACGGATTATTATATGTCATCTTAAACCTTAGACCCGTTACATGATACGCATTACATGTACTACATAGAATACCTAAGATGATAGCATACGAAGATGATTAGAGTATATTGAAAGTTATTAGGAAATAAATTTTTTTTTTAATTAATGATAAATATTCGAATGCTTGATAAAGTCCAGATAAATCATCGAGCTTGGTATTTGGAAGTGTATTTGCCGTGAGGAAATTGTGATAGGGATACGAAATCCGCATTTATAGACAGAATATATGGTAGAGATTTAAAGAGAGGATCGATGCAGAAGTGCGACGAGGATGAAAAGTAAAGCACGAGAGAGAGAGAGAGAGAGAGAGGAAAAAGATAGGATACTCCGACAGCGAGGATTCCGTCGAACGCGAACGCGATTCAGTGCAGCGAGTCGAGTCTCAGCTCGAGTCGACAGATAGATAGAGTCAAGATTCAATTAGCTCTAGCTGTCAACCGCATGATACTCGTTGATTCAATACCTAGCCGCGCACTCGCGTGTGTGATCGTAACAGGGCATCCCCCCTAGAAACGCATTTACTACCCCTGTTCTACGTGTCTACGTGACCCACGTAGATCAAGCCACTCCAGGAGTCTCAATGTGTATCCCAATTCAATGGTTAAAGTTTTCGAAGCACCAAACATGCTTAAGAAAGACAGTGTTCCTTTTATTTCACATTAAGTATTTCTTATCCCACGCTATTTCTTGCCAGAGAAATAGGTCCTCGTGCTCTCTATCCAGTGCATTCCTCTTGAAGGGTGCACGCAAGAGCTCCAGCTCTTCCACCGTGCCATTCGGAACGTAGAATTCACTATCTGAGAGAAGCGTTTACGTTGTTGTCCATGCTTTATTTTTTATCTTTTTTATTTTTTTATTTTTTTTTTTGAAACGAGGTCCCTTCCCTTTCAGTATACTTTTACAACGGTACCAAAACATCGTGGCGAAGGATCGATGCTCGGATGTAAAACCACGAAGAGGGTGGATCTTGCAGCGAGGGTGGTATGAAAAAGGCAAAAAGTTCGAGGAGCTGAGGATCGAGGGCAAATTCGCATCCTAGGATCGGGGCCCTCTTGAGGCCGCGAGACGCGATCTTTATGAAAGAATATCAAGGAATTCGTGGGCCGGGCAGGTCGGTAGGTGGTTGTAGGTGGGTTAGGTAGGTATCACTTATCCAAGGCAGGGCGATGCCAGCCATTTTCAATTTATTTCAAGAGCCTTTTGGTGGCGGAGAAAGGAAGGGTGAAACTCCTGGCAGAGAGATACCTACACGAAACCGGCACCACCACCACCACCATTACTATACCACCAACGATTCCAGAAGCTGATATTGAGGTCTCAAAGTTATTTCAATTCAAATATCACCGACAACGTTTCGCCCGGGACTCGAAGCCTCCGTAAGATCGATAAGAAAGACGAGCTTTCTGGAGATTTCAAGAATCCCAACGATACTCCTTAAATACACTATTTGAGAACTTTGCTTCGACCCAAACTCAATTATACCTTAGATAAGTACGACTAATTATATACACTGGAAAGAATCAAAGTTTAAACTTTTCACACACGCTATGTCCATACATCACGGATGAATGTTATACACGTACCACGTGTGCCATTGTACATGCGTATGATATCAATAACAATAATAATACTCGATCGACTGTATCGACTCGGATAACCAATATTCACAAGCAATACTTGGAAATAAGATGCTAGCATATAATGATAATTTTTTCACAGCAAAATCTTACAAACTATCGAGTGGTTCGATAACAGCCCGTAAATGTCACAACGTTATACTTCAATTTTTCGTAAAACCAGGGTAACACCCCCTAGAGAAATTATTAAGAAATAGGTAAAATATCCTAAGTCAGTCATGACACAATACCGCAGGAAATAATTGTAGTTAACTAACTATTAAAACTAAAAAAAAAAAATTTTGAAATCATAAAATGCTTGCAATTGCAAGAGAATGAAAGAACGCAGCAAGGCTGCCAACTTATTAGCAATCTTTTGAACAATATGAAAAAGTAACCTGTGCTCGTACTGGCTGTCAGGATAGAAGAGGTTATGGTTCGAGCGTTGTGTACAATTGTAGCACGAAAAATTCTCTGACGTTCATAAGGCGAATGTATTAAACCGTGCGGAATACACCAGGTACTCAGGTCGCTGTATTTCGCTGGAGCTTTCTTTTCTCTCGATATACATTGGCAATATACGTATAGATATTGTTCGGGTTTTCTATGTGTAAAGTTGTACGTGGTCGCTCTTGGCTGGTATAGTATATATAGTATCCAGGTAAGTTAAGTAAGTATATACATGTAAGTACGGGTACTCGAGTACATAGGTAGGCGTGTAAAACGCGTTACGTTACGTTAGGAAAACGTCGGGTACCTCGTGTGCAGCTAAATGTTCATACATGAGTACATGTACATTTTTCAACTGGTTCTCTTTCTCTCTCTTTCTCTCGTTGGTTGTCAGTACAGGCGAAGGCACACGCTCGTTCATCCGAGCTCAGAATTATTGAAGCCTCTTTTGCAAATGCGAAAAAATAACGTAGTTAATTAGCAGCAGCCACTTTAGACGGCCCGACCGTGAGAGCATAGTATGCACAGTGTACAGTACACACTGTAATAAGCAGAGAACAACTCGCGGGAAACACACTTGAAACAGCGAGTATTTATTTTACCTTTCCTACTAGTCGTTTCTCTTTTGCTGCTTTTTTATTTTCGTCTACTACGTGTCGGCCATTGCTAGAATTGCTTAAAAGGTAAATTTATCAACGTTAAATTGGGATGCGTTGACACTTGGTACCGTGTTGGCTAATTGTATATAGAGAGATAGATATATGCACGGAGAGAACTGTACGATAAGAATTCCTGGATAATTCGCGATTAAAATTACCATGGAAATACAGTAACCCTTGGGAG